>PVLA01010647.1:0-61198 GCA_004027455.1 Hydrochoerus hydrochaeris
CTTTCTTTCTTTCTTTCTTTCTTTCTTTCTTTCTTTCTTTCTTTCTTCTTTCTTCTTTCTCTCTCTCTCTCACTCTCTCACACTCTTAGAAAAGTTTCTCGTTCTTAAAAAAATTAATGTATAATTCACACACCATAAAATTCATGCTTTTAAAGTATACCATATTCACAAAGTTGTGCAGCTATTACTCTCATTATCTAATTTCAGAAAGTAAATCACCTCCAAAAGAAACCTTGTCTCCATTAGCGGTTTCTCCTTCCTCCACTCCCTGACAAGCATTTTCTGCTTTTTATATCTAGATTTGCCTATCTGGATGTTTGGTATAAATGGAATTATATAACACAGTCACTCCTTCCTTAATGATGGAGTTTGATTTCTGTGACTATGTTCTTAAATGAATTGTTTGCTAAATGAGGAATGGTATGTACTATGTGTGCTACCATAAGCAAAACAAACAAATGGTCAAAGGAAACTCCAAGTGGATGACTTTGCTTTCATTTGCATAATTCTTACATACATTACTGTAATATATAATGGAATATAAAACTACAGTACTTTACTGGAACAGAAGCCAAGATAAGCTCGCACTGCTACTCACATTCCTGTGTCAGAAGCCTGACTGTGGGTCATAAATCCAAATAGTATAGTTCAGTAGTAAGTCCAAACAGGTAGGTTGTTAAATGAGAACTATCTGTATGTAGCTTTTGGTGTGTGTTTTCTATCACTTAATATATGGTCTTCCAAAATACCCATAGTTGAGTATTTTATAAAGGAAAGAGGTACCTATGTGTGGAGGTGAATGCCTGTCATCCAAGCACGCTGGAAGACTGAGGTAGGAGGATTGCAAATTTCAGTCATTCTGTGAAAATTAGCAACTTAGTGAGACCCTGTCTCATAATACAAAAATAAAAAAGGGCTGGAGATATAGTACAATGTGAAGCCCCTGGGTTCTTCGGCACAAAAGAAAAAAAAAGGATTTGTTTAACTCAGTTTTAGAGGTTGAAAGTCTAAGATCAGTTGTTTCCATCTGGTATCTGGTAAAGGCTTCATCATGGTATCATGGTGGGACCATGAACAAGAGGGAGATGTGATGAGATGGGACCAGAGAGAGATTTGGGAGTTACATCTGCTCTTGCATAGCAGGGCATTCTAACTGGGCAACTGTGAGCACTGCACTAATCCTTTCTAGTGATAGCACCTTCAGTGTCTTAACTAGCTGGCACTAAGCCCCACCTCTTGAAGTTTCCTCCACTTTCCACATGGCCATGTCAAAGACTAAGCTTCCAGTCATGAATCTTGGGGAAAACAAAGCATATCCCCAATACTGCAAATATCATCTTCTGTCAGTAACTTGCCAATCCTCTCTCATCTGCTTGGGTTCCCCTCTGCACTCTCTATCACTCAACTTGCTGGCCATTCATTCCCTCTTTTGTTTCAGCATCTTCCCCACAGCAGGAGTTGGAATTCTACTGACACTGTTAGCGTGGTATTTAAGGACTGGCTAAATCTCACAAAGTAAACTGAAATGTCTCTGAGTGTGTTCCTCATAGGACCAGTCATGTAAACTCACATGTGAATACATCCCTCTGGGCAGGGCATGTGACTGAACTGTGACCAAGTCCCTTTGCCCAGGGACTGAAGATGGCTGTGCAGATAAAAGGTGGGGATCACTAGTGCCTCTGTTGGGTCTCACCAATCCATGGTGTCCAGGGCTACTGGTTTGTGAGTGGTTGCATTAGGTGTGGCCAGAGGGCTCTGCTATTCTGTCTTTCGTCTGGGAATTTGTACCTCATATCTCCTGTATTTTCTCTGACTGCAGGCCCTATAAGAGAGAACACATAAAGCTATTTCTCAATATTTGTATAATCTGGAAAAAGGCACTTTCTAAGGATTGTGGGCTTGAATTCCGTGTTCTTTTTTGGTCACTGATCTTTCTGGTCAGTGATTAAAAAAGAGCAGGGCTGGGCCGGGGATTTAGCTCAGTGGCATAAGCACCTGCTTGGCAAGCATGAGGTTGTGAGTTCGATCCCCAATACCAATAAAAAGGATACAGAAAGAGCAGGGCTATAGATTTGTGAAGTAATGCATTTGTTAATTAAACCAATTTAGCCTTTCCATAGTGTATGATGTTCTGACCATCATGACACTGCAAATTTCGTCCATTAAAAAATATAAAAGCAAATTAATTAGGAAAAAGCAAAACAAAGAGAAGGCCCAGATCTCTCTAGGAAGCATTAAGTTCTCTTTTTGACATGGAAAAATAATATATTTGTTTTTGGAAATAATTTATCAAGAGTAGTTTGAACACTATTAAATTCTTGACTACATGATTATGTTGGGTTTGAAAATTACAATTGTATTAACTAAAAATGGCCAGTGTTTTAATAGCCTAATGATTTAAAAAATGAGATTAAAGTTCACATCTCCTGAGAAGTAGGGAAGGAAAATTAATTCTAGTAGACAAATGATAGCTTACTATTCTTGGCAAGATACATTTCCTCCAACTTGTATTCTAGTGAGAAAAATAAACTTTATTATCATATCTAGTCTTGTATTTGGAATCTTTATCTTGTTATCAACATAATAGAAATTAATTGTTAGATTTAGGTTATGTTTACCCACAAAGTTTATTCGTGGTGAGTCTGGGCTGACCTTTGCCTTGTTCTTATTCTCTCTTTTTGGGGGTGCTGAGGATGAAACCCACTTGCTAGACAAGTGCTATACCACTGGTCTGTCTTCACAGCCCTCTTGATTTTTGAGGGGGATCTGACTGTGGTCATGTGGTAAGGTAGGTGCTGGAAACAATTGCAAAGAAAATGTCAACCCTCAAGGAGCTCACAGCTTGGCTGGGCCATTAGATTTTTAAATGAAAAGCAAGATGTATCTTCAGAGATAAGGCAAGATTCTGGAGAAGGTCAAATATTTAACCTTGCATCAGGGTTGAGTACGCAACCTGGTACTCAACTGTTCATACCTGGTCCACACCTGTAATCTCAGCTACTCAGTAGGTTGAGGCATGAAGATCGGTGGAGTCTAGGAGTTCATACAACGAACTTGGCAACATAATGAGAAACAGAAATCTATTTATTCAGATCTAAGTCTTATATTTTAATTGATTTAAGTTTGGTCCAAGTATATTTGTAGGTTGATCTGTGCAATGTTTACATATTTAGTCTCATTTCTTTCCTATGAAGTTTGGACTTGCAAAAAAAATGAAATCTGGCGCTTACTTTAGCCATAGGAATGTTCTTGAAGTCCCTCTAGGAATCTCTGTCACCTGCTGCCCTTTTCACAGCTCACTCCTATCCAGCCCTCACAAATCAACTTGGACTCGTTTTTCCTGAGTATTTGCTGGCACCTTGCTCTCTGCTGCCACCTGCTGTTTCTCCCTTGTCTTTCAGCGCTTCACTGTGGAACACCAGTTTCCATCTAGTGTCTCAGTGATCTGCTCTGTCCCTGCAGAGAACAGTTTAGCAAATAATCATAGGCTTAGAGTTAGGGGTATAGTTGTAAATTGCAATGCCTTAAAAGAAGTTAGGGGACAGTTATGGGAGGTGCCATTTGAACAATCTGATTATCATTGTAACTCTAAATGCCAGGCACCATGAGAACTCACCTGCACTCCTGTTCAATGGCGCACGAGTATCCAGCTTCCATTATGTCTTTCACTGAATAGAATGGTTTGATTTTTGTAATCAGATACTCTGAAGTTCCTAATCTGTCTTCCGATTTCTAACTGCAGACTACTTGACCTCTCTAAGACCAAATATCCTCATGTGTAAACTCGGTGATGCCATGTGCTCCCTTGGCCTATGCTGAGGAGGAGCAGATGAGGCTGCAGGAAGTGCTTATGTCTGTGCCTGGTAATGACGAAGGACCAGTTGTTTAAAGCAGCTGTATTACTACTCTGATTTGTGCTCCATCTATACATCCTTTTACAATCAGCAGTTTTCTGTAAGAGCATATCACATTAAGCTTGAAGCTGGATGTTAGTTTAAAAGGACAATGCAGAGTAAATTAAAAATTATTAGAAATATTCATAAAGAGGCAAGAGTATGATACACTGAAAAGGCAGAAGCACAGCAGACAGAAGACATATAGCCTAAGTAAAAATCAAAATTCCTTTATTGTGAGGGGGAATACACAATGGTGGAAGGGAGACTGCAGAGACTGCTCCCACACAGCCAGGGAAATGCCACAGGTGACCCCAGTCTCCTCTCTCCTATGCCTCCCTGTCCTGTATAAAAGAGCAGCTTCAGGGGCAGTGTGTTAGAAATGCCGAATAGGGCTCCCTCCTGGAGACGTGGGACAGAGGTTTCCAGATGACACTTGGGAAATGTCTTCTTCCTATGTCCTGGTACCCACTTTTTCCACAAGCAACAGGTACTCAGACCCTTCTGTCCCCCACCTGACACAGACCAGTTCTGGCATCTTCCCTTCCACGGCCCAACGCTGCCCCAATCCAGAGTCAAGTGCACTCACTTGCACAGTCTGTGCAGCCTGGCACAGGGTGCGAGTTCTGTTACAACAGCATCCGTCAGGCCCTGTGTATTTTTCTCTGAGTAACAAGGCTCACAACTAACTCTCACTGTTGTCAATATGTCAGTGTCATGAGTCTTGACTTCGCCAGGGGAAAAGGGCTCCTTATATTCCATCTCTATCTCTGGGGAACCACTGTGCTGCTCTCCCTGACGTTCCATCATGCACTGAGCTCAGAAACTCCCTGAGGCTAATTTGCAGTAATGAGTAGGAGGCATCATAATTAAATGCAGGTAATTGAAGGGTCTGTGATTTTTATGTCTTTATTTTAAGGGGAATGAAATAAAACAAGACAAAATAAAACAATGAGAAAATATATTGGATTTCAAAAACAAGACAGTAGGAAATCCACAATAGTTACTATATTGCATATTGTTTTCCTCTAAATAGATGCTCAGACTACTGGCATTTAGGTCTGCAAAGTCAAACAGTATAAGCATTAAGTTCTTTCTTTACTTCAGTTGCTATCATCTCAGCCTGTATTCCCCAAATCAGTCAGTTGCTTGGTTGGGAGGTGGGCAGATCTTCTCCCTCTGATTGTGCTGGCTGACTCACAGTGAGGATGCTGTTTCCTAGTTTTCTCCTGGCCTGCTCAACCGCTGCTGGCACATGGGAGTGTGCTGTTTACTGGTTCTCTCCTGGCCTACTTGGCCCCTTCTGGCACACAGGAGAGTGCTGCTACCTTATCTATATTTTTAAATTAATCATATTCTCTTTCCATCTTCTCCATTCACCATTTAATCCAGGAAGCAATTTAGAAGAAGCTGAACATCTGAAGTTGTCACTGTTTGAAAAATTTCAAAGTACATCCTCTCTCGAAATTTAAAGGCCACCAGGTGCTAATACTGGGGACTACCGCTGAGGTATGAGATCTGAGACAGGGGGACTTCTAGAGTTGGTATGCTGTATATCCTGATCTGGATGCTGATTGTATGCATGATTCAGTTTCTGCACCTCATTGGGGTCTTTGATTATGATTTATGAATTACTTTGAGTGGGAAACTGCTCAGATTGAGTAAAATCTTGGGACATATAAGGATGCTTCCAGATAGTCCTGAAGACATGACCCCATTGTCAGTATAGGTGCATGTAGGAACATAATTTTATAACCATGACTCAGCAGTGGACAACTGTGCATGCACTAATGAGGCCAGCATGTAAGAATATAAATAGGTGATAATAATTTATAAAAGATATATAATAAAGATATATCAGAGACCACTGGAGTGAGCCTCCAATCTCCTGAGAGGTATTAAGGGCACATGGTGATAAAGAGACAGAAAAAGAAAAAGTAAGAGACAAAATGTCCGTACAGTGGGGATCTGGGATGCCCAGTTGTTCATGAGGAACAAAAGCCACAAGGCAGCCAGAACCTCGACATTTATTGTTTGAGGAAGGAATTATCAGATGACTCAGAGGGTGGAGGTGGTCTTATGCTAAGAAGAATCTTGCCTTGGAGAGTCTTTAGTCTTAGTAGTTTTAGTCTTATTCTTAGTAATAGTCTTAGTGTTAGTGGTCTTAGTCTTAGTGGGTGGGAGAGGATGGCCCACTCTTAATGAGATAATGGGAAATATCAAAGGGGTGATACCAATAATCTGAAACCTCCATTGATCCCTTAGGGAAGTTTGAAAAACAAGCTGCTATGAGTTGTGGTCTCCAACATATCCTCCTTTTTGTTTGTGTAATTGCAGCAGTTGAAACAGGGTATGATGGTCATCAGCAACAAACATGCACTCAGGAGTTTGTGGGAGGTCCTGCTGCATGACCTGCAGGCAAACCTCCTGTGTTGTCTTTAGTTTTTCCCATGTCATGGATTTTGTCGCCTGTGTGAATCTCTGTACTGGTGGTGCTGGCTTTAATTCAGGGTCATCCTCAAGAATGGACACAGTGGAAGGTTGGATGGGAACAGGCTCCACCACAGGACTAGGATGTTCCTCTCTCCATGGTCACGTGTTCTGGAAAGGCAACAATAATAGTGTTCCATTGTCTGTTAACACACAAGCATACATTTGATACTATGTTATTAACTGCACTGCCATCCCACTTTCCAGTCTGGATGTCCTTGAGCCCTATGCATGCTCATCAGATTTGTCCTTTTACCAATGAAGTTCTGATGGAGATTATTTTCTGCAACCAGGCTTAAAAATTCTAAGGTAAGGGGCCTGGGATTTAGCTCAGTGGCATAAACGCCTGCTTGGCAAGCATGAGGTTGTAAGTTCAATACCCGGTACCGCAAAAAAAAAAAAATTTAAGGTAAAGATAGCAATATCTAACTGCACATGTGCAGATAGTAATATTCTCTGTTTTTGCTTTTGTAATTGCACCTACAGATACAGTTGCCTTTTGCACTGACCTTTCCAAGGCTCAGCCCTGTCTGACTGCCTACATTTCTAAATATCTTAGCTATCTATAATATTTCCCCCTATGAAGAAGAATCCCTGACTGTGGTTAGGGGAGCATGGGTACAGTTCTCATCAAGCTGCTTTGAGCTGAGAAATGTTAGCCTTATGGTTGATACATGGTGTCAACTTGAAAAGTTCAGAAGTTTAACTGAGAGACTCAGCAGGGAGCCAGGATTCTTACTTTGTAATATCCTTATCCTGTTCAAGAGGAGGGCACAGAGATCTTTGTGAGTATTACACCTGCCTTGGGGGGAGGAGGTGGCCTGTGTACAATATAATGGAGAAAAAGAGGTTTGCTGTGGCACCTTTTGCTTTGACTGCTGTCTTGAAGTGTTGCCCCAGTGCCATACCACCCTGCCTTGCAGCCAGCCAATTATAGATTGAAACCTCCAAAAACTGTAAGCTATCTCAACCTTTCCTTCCATAATGTTGGATGTTGGGTATTTTGTCCCAGCAGTGAGAGAAAAGTAACCAAGACAGTCAGTGTAGAGGCAACTGCAGTCAGGTGCCTTCTCCAGAGAGCTAATCTACTGGGCCTCAGGTAGACATCATGCTGTGGTTTAGCAGTTATGAATTCTCTTTACAGGGTTTATCTAGTGCGTCCTGGTAAAAGGAGTCTAGCACATTTGTCATTGGTTCCACATGTATATCATTTGGAGTTTGGAAGCCTCTAGGCAAGAATACACAAGTTTTCCAAGAAATTATGCTATGTGTAATCAAAATGTGAGCCCTAGAAGGAAAAGACAGGTTGACAAAATAGCCAAGTCTAGACACTGTTCTTTAGGGACTGGAATAGGACTGTAACCTGCTGGCTCTGAAAACTTTCTACTGATACAGGTTATCTGTATCTATGTTATTTGGTCATAAGTCTGTCTCCAGTTTTAGCTGTAAGATGAAGAGTTTGAAGGACAATTTTAGCTAGAGAATTTAAAGATTCTTATTGATCTCTTAGAGATTTTACTGTAGTTTTTCTTAATGACCCATAATAGTAGTTAGTTACTGGTATAGCTGACAACTGCCAGAAAGGGTTTGTGGTTGGAGTCCCTTGCTAAATCTAGCTTATTATTGTGACATTGTTTAATATATATTTTGGTTATATTTTTCTGCTGGATGTTCAAAATCAAGTTAAATTGAGACTTGTATTAATTAAAATTAACTTCTCAAGGTCATTTAAGTCTCCTCAGGATTACCTTGGAACAATGTACAATTCTTCTGTCAGTGTCAGCCATCAGGATGAGTCATGACATTTGCTTGACAGATTATTTTCTATGAAGACTTTTTCCTATAATGATCTTCCTTTGGCATGCTGTTTGCTGTGTTCCCATCCCCTGGGGCCCAGCAGTCTCCTTGACAAGGAGGTCGTGTGACTCATGAGAGTTGTAGCATGTTGAAGGGAAGGTTCTCTCATGTCCTGGATTATAACTCACCTTGGAGACTGGGGCCAAAATATTGGCTGTCCTGATACTCCAGTTACGTTTCTAGCTTTGGTCTCCAAGCTTCAGTTATTGAACACCCTGAAGAGAAGATCAATAACATTAACTCTGCAGTGGGAGCAATGAGCTTAATTTTAGCAAGCACATTGAAATACAAGGTATAGCTGGATGACTGTTACTGCTTACCAACCATGGTTGTTTTAGTTGTTGAATTTCTATACAATATTAACAGGAAAGACTTAATTTTACAGAGAAAACTTGAGATAAAAAAAATCACACATGGTATTTCAGCATGACAATCATGATGTTATATTTGAAACACATTTAAATGTCCATCATAGGATAGAATAAAGTGACACATATCCATCACACAAGGTTTTTTTTTTGTGTGTGTGGGTTGGCTCATGTTGGTTTGACATATACCTCTTTATACAAGTAGCCAGGGCAAAAGAGAAAGGCAGATATTTCAATCTAAAAAAAGGCTTGTTACTATAAACAATCCCAGTTTTACATTTTAGTAGACCTGTACATTGGAAGGCATGAACACATTTAATACACTATAAGATTAACAATAATGAATTGTTATAGCTAAATGAAGAGTCTTTTTTTCTGTTCTACTAATTTCCAGATTTTTTTGTTTTAAAATTAAAAAAGAACAAAAACAATGATACAGAATTTCAAAACAACATAATAAGAGACTAACAATGGTTAATATATTGCATATTTTTATATTCAAAGTAATTGCTCAGATTGAAAGATATAGGCATGAAAAAATGATAAAACAATGAAAGCACAAATCATTCTTTTTGAGGAACTAACAGAGATTAGTAGTATAATTATCTCTCTCTCTCTCTCACACACACACACACACACACACACACACAGACACACACACATTCTTTTCCCTTCTTTCTTTTCTCTTCCCCCCATCCCAGTTGTTCTTTCCTTTTGAGAAATTTCTTCCCCTTTCACTATCACATCTATTGTACATTTTGGATATTAAGCATCTGTTTTTTAATTTAGTTTTGTGCCAAGAGTGTATTTTAATGAGAAAATCTTATTATCTTACTTATAGAGAACCTTTTGACAATGACCAATGTAAACATATCACCATAATATATTTAACAATGTTTATTGGGCTGTCTTCCATAAGACTATGGAAGGCACTGGGATCCTCTCAATGAAGAAAGCCTGGAATAAAAGTTTTTCCAGGAAACTCCTCTATTCACTTAGAAGAGTTCTGTTCAACAGCTCTCCCATCCTAAGGGATCTCTACAGAACTATTTTAAGAATTTTTGTGACCTAAGAGAGACAGATCATAATAATTTACACATTAAAAATAATGAAAGCTTCTTCAGTTTTTGTACGCAGGCAACAGTATGGATTACATTTGTGAAACCAATCGTGACATCATTTTGATCAGGTGGTAACCTGGGTGGAAGTATGTTCTTAGTTCTAATGACATCTATAAACCAGTTTAAGTTATAGACAAATTTTTAAAAATTTAAAAGGGCAAAGAAAAGAAAAAAAATTTTGAATGCAAAAGAATCAGAAAGAATAAAACCTTTTACATCTGTGAAAGCAAAGGCAGTTTTTAAGATGGACCCTCAGCTGATAATTTATCTGATTGGAATATCCAGCTCTACAGGCTACTCATTGATTTTTAAAAATTTTTTATTTTAAAGAGATTAAAAGAAGACAAAACAATAAAAAATAATAGAAATGATATGGGATTTCAAAACAGGCTGATAGGAAATAAACAGTAGTCACTTTATTGTGTATTGTTAGCTTCAAAACAGTTGCTCAGATTACAAGATACGGGCATGCAAAGCAGACCAAACAATATAAGCAATCACAAATTTTTGCAATGAGAGGCAGCCTTTTAGGGACTGAGGCTGTGCCTATTTAAAAAAAAATTTGTTCTCATTTAAAATTGTTATTCAATGCATAAGATTTCCTAGGAATGTTTTATGGTATCAGTTGAACATATCTGTATTATAAAAATCAGTCAGTCTTTCCTGTGTTATAAAAATCAGTCAATATCATTCTTGGGAGAGAGAAGGGACAAAAGAGTGACTCTACCTATAGCATAAGAACTAAATTCTAACTATTTCAGGGTGAAGGATAGTTAAGATCAGGAGCTTTCCCAGGGTGCATCCATAATCCTTAGCAAAACATGCCTGCAGAGACAAAAGTTGACCTCAACTGTGTTGACAAACAGAAAATGAAACCAATAATCAAAAGACCTAAATGCTGATTTTTAACTTTATGAGAGAAAAGTGAAAGTGTTTTAATTATATTGTTTATAGATTATTTCCTAATAAATGACTCTGAATCAAAGATTCTAAAATCCCAGGCTGCAAGGAGATCTATTGCATCTGGGGGCAGAGGCAGATAATAGTTCAGAAGAAATCTCAGCCCTAGGGCAAAGAGATCCTTAAAACATATTGGTTTCTCTATCCAGTCACCTCTACAGCAGTACTGGCTAGTGTTTATTTAAAGCTTCTCTGAAAATATGTATCATAACACAGTATCTCTCTAACCTAGGTTGTAGGTCTGAGTAAGTTCTCTAAAAACCTTAATGTGCTTAATAAAAACTGAAAACTTTTCTAGGTCTTGCCTGATTTGTTTTAGGTCACAGAGAATAAGACACATAAATGCAGGCAACTATACATTTTCACTTACTTCCTGTAAGACATATTGTTAATAAGGAGCTTGAACAAAATCAACTAAGGATGGATACAGTCTTGTGCAGTCTTTAATTATGGCTGGCCTAAAAGCTCCACCCTCAAGATCTGAAGGGCAAGTGAGGGAAGCCTCAGATTCAGTAATAGTGGATCCATTAAGGGCCAGAGGTGTTTGGTTTTCCTGTGGCTCATACTTACATTTGACCACAATTGAGAATTATTTCTTTAGTGCAAAGAAATTCTAAACATAAGGTAATTTGGACAACTTTTCCTCTTTCTTATGGTACAATTCTATTGTGAAATAGCATCATAATCTATATATCCCTTTGCATTAACAGTCATGTTTAAAGAAGGAAGCACAGTACTCTGTTGGATTATTCTCTCTAGAAGTGTTTTGTTGCAGTTTTTGGGGTCTTCAAATTAAAGTATCATGTCACCTGAGAATAATGATAGTTTAACATCTACATTTCCTATCGTTATTCCTTTTTTTTTCTTTTTCTTGTCTAATTGCTCTGGCTAACATTTCCAGAATTATATGGAATAGAAGTGGTGATGGTGGACATTCTTGTCTTATTCCTGATTTTAGAGTGAAAACTTTCAGTTTTTGTCCATTTAATATGATGTTGACAAACTTTTGGTTTGTCATAGATGGCTTTTGTCAGATTGAGGTAAAGACCATATATTCTGATTTTCTGTAGGGTTTTTATCATGAATGAATGTTGGACTTTATCAAAAGATTTTCTACATCTATTGAGATGATCATGTGATTTTTGTGTTTGGTTCTGTTGATGTAGTGTATTACATTTATTAATTTGCATATAATGGGCCATTCTTGCATCCCTGAATGAATCCCAGTTGGTCATGGTGTACAATTTTCTTGATGATTTGCAATATCCTGTTTGCTAGTATCTTAAAGAGGATTTTTGAACCTATGTTAATTATGGAGATTGACCTGTAGTTCTCTTTTATGGTTGGGTCTTTAACTTTGGTTGCAGGGTAATATTTGCCTCTAGGAATGAGCTAGGGAGTATTGCTTCCCTTTCAGATTCATTAGAGTTTGAAGAATACTGGCATTAAATTTTCTCTAAGTTTCTTGTAGAATTTAGCTGCAAATTCATCAGGACCTGGGCTTTTCCTTGTTGGTATATTTTAAATTCCATTTTCAATTTTATTGACTGACATTGAATTGTTCAGAATTTTGTATCTTTTTTATTTAGTTTTGCCAATTCACACATATCGAAGAATTTGTCCATTTCTTCAACGTTTGCCATTCTATGAGAGTAAAGATTTTTGAAGGAGGTATTGAGATCTTCTGAATTTCCACAGGATCTGTAGTGATTTCATTCTTTTCATTCCTCAAGGCATGGAATTTAGTCTTTTCTTTCCTTTTTTGATAAGATTGGCTATGAGTTTATAAATTTTATTTATTCTTGCAAAGAACTAACTCTTTGATTGATTAATCCTTTGTCTTGCTTTCTTGGTCTCCATTATATTAATTTCTGTTCTGATATTTGTAATTTCCTCCTTTGTATGGGCTCTGGGTTTTTCTTGCTCTTTTTTTCCTCTAGAAGCTTGAAGTGTAACATTAGCTTGTTGTTTGTTCTATTTTGTTTTTCTGATGTGAGAATTCACCATTATAAATTTTCCTCTTAGTATTGCATCCTGTAAATTCTGGCACACTGTATCTGCATTCCCATTTGTTTATAGATATTGTTTAATTTCTTACTTTATTTCATCTCTGACCTACTGGTTGTTTAGGAGAGTGTTAATTTCCATATTTTTATGGAGTTTTTTCCCTTTTTTGTTTTAAAATGAAAAAACAATAAAAACAATGATACAGAATTTTAAAATAAAATGGTAGGAGACTAACAATAGCTAATATATTGCATATTGTTATCTTCAAAGTAGTTGTTCAGATTATAAGATATAGGCTTAAAAATGATCAAACAATTGTGTTTCTTTGGCATTAATTTCCAATTTCATTGGATTATGGCCAGATAATATACATGGGATAATTTCAATTCCTTTGCACTTACTTAAGTATGTTCTGTGGGCTAATACATGGCATATTTTATTTTTGTTTTGTTTTTTTCTTTTTGAGACAGGGTCTCTATGCAGTTCAGGCTGCCTTGAGCTCACTTTGTAGCCTAGGCTGGTGTCAAACTCGCAACGATCCTCCTGCCTCAGCCTCCCAAGTGCTGGGATTACAGGCGTGAGTCACCACGCCCGGTTTACATGGCATATTTTAGAGAATGTCCAATGTGTAGCTAAGAATGTGTGTTCCAATGATATTAGATAAAACACTGAAAACATCTACTAAGGCCATTTGGTCACAGATTTGGTTCAGTTCTGATATTCTTTACTGATTTTTTGTCTAGTTGATCTATCTCTTTGTGACAATGGGGTAATAAGGGCCCTGTTACCATAGTGTTATTGTTTATTTGATTTTTTATATCTATTAATAATTGTTTTACATAGTTGGTGCTCCTGTTTTTGCTGCATATATATTTATGATTGTTATCTCTTCCTATTGAAGTTTTCCCCTAATAAATATGTAGCAAACTTCTTTACCTCTTTTGATCATTCTTGCTTTGAAGTTCACATTGTCTGCCAACAGAATAGCTACTCCTGCCTTTTTGTGGGTTCCTGCTGCATGGAAGATTGTTTTCCATTCTTTGACTTTCAGTCTATGAATTTTCTTTTGAGTTAAATGTGTTTCTTATGTACAGCATATTTTTGGATTTTGTTTTTTCATCCATTCTGCCAGTCTGTTTCTTTCAATTGGTTAACTGAGACCATTTACATTATTTACATTGTTGGTTATATCTAATATGTGATGGCTTACCTTTGTCATAATATTTCCCTGCTGCTTCCCCCCACCCCTTTTAATTGCTTGCTCTCTGCCTGGCAGTTTCTTTCTGTAGTTGCTCTTGGCGTTTTGGTCATTTTTTATCTCTGTCTATATTCTAGTGTTCTTTGTTGGGTTTGTATGGTGGTCATGAATTTCTTCACTTGTTCTTTGTCATGAAAGTGTCTTATTTCTGCATTAATTTTGAAAGATAGTTTTTCAAGGTACATCACTGTGGGTTGGAAGTTGTTTTCTTTCTTTCTTTTTTTTTGGTAACAAGAATTTAACTCAGGACCTTGCACTGGCCAGGCAGCTGCTGTGCCTCAACCCAGTTGTTTTCTTTCAGGGGTTAAAATATTCCAAGCTCTTCCTGACATGAAGGTTCATGTTGAGAAGTTGCCATGATTCTGATGAACTTTCTTTTACAGGTGATCTGTTTCATTTCTCTAACAGCTTTTAATACTCTGTTCATGTGCTGAATTTCTGGAAACCTGATTATTGGTCTTGGTGAAGTTTTATTTTGGTCATGACTGGAGTTCTATTGTCTTCATTTATTTGTATGTCAAATCCTTTTTGGGGGGGTCAAATCCTTTATTCATGCGTTGGAATTGTTCTGCCATTATTTCTGCAAAGAATTTTTTATGGAATTTGTGGTATCTCCAGATTTCTTATTGATCCCAATCAATCTTATGTTATTTATCTTTGCTTCATCTTGTAGCTGTTGGGTTGATTTTTCATGATCTTTTGCTTTTTAAAAATATCTCTCTTTTCAAAATCACTAGTTGCAATTCTGTTTTCAAGATCTGAATTTCTCTCCTTTCTTTGTTCATTGTGCTGCATATACTTTGGAGGTTTTAGACTCTTGGATTTCTGTTTAGATCTGTTTCATGGATTCCATTTCTTTCCTATATTGGGCATTTTTTTTTGTTTTCATCAGTTTTCTAAGCTCTTATTCTTTTTTCCTGTGTCTTCCCTAATATCTTTGACTTTTTTTATTTTAAAGAGAATAAAAATAAAACAGAACAAAGCAGGTCAGAACAAAACAACACAAGCAACATAGAATTTCAAAACAAGACAGTGGGAAGTCAACAGTGTAATAGTTGCCCATATCTTCACACACAAAGATTTCAAACAACACAAAATAATATAAAACCGATCAAAACAAAAGAATGAAAATATTAGGGATCTTCAAAACCAGCCAATAGGAAAATCAACAATGGATATCATACTAATGTATCTTGTTTTCTTCAAAATAGCTGTCTATACCTTCAAAATATTGAAATCAAATAATAAAAAACAGACTACAACCAATCAAAACAAAGAATAAAATCAATATTGGACTTTAAAACAAAATGACAGGAAATCAGCAATGGCTACCATAATGTCTCATTTTCTGCTAAGTAGCTGTTGATACCATCACACATAATAAAATAAATTCTTATAAACTCTTTAGGAGAAGATACAGGCATATATAAGCCTATACATGTATATTTATCCTTTCTGGATTAGAGGGAAAAAACAAAATGCAAGAAAAACAAGACAAAATGCAAGAAAAACAAGAAACAAAAGAGACAAATAGCAATAACAAAGAGCCAAAAACAATAACCTTTCAAAATAAGGTGGTAGGAACATAACAAAGGTTGTTGTTTTGCATAGTTATATTCAAAAAAGTTACTCAGATTACCAGATATAAACATGCAAAATTGATCTAATCCTATGAATGTTAGCTGTTTTGTTCCATGAACTAATAGAATTAGTAAAATCATCTTAGCTATCTTAAATGTAAATAGACTAACTTATATCTTTTTACTTTTCCTTCTTTTCTCCTTTTCCCTATCTGAGTGATTTTTTCCCCTTTGAGCAGTTTCCTACCCTTTTGCAATATTTATTTAAGATTTTTTAATCTTATTTACTCTTTAAGTTTCTTACACTAGGGAGACAATATGGTGTATACACATGTGAGTTTTATTTGTTTCACATATGAGTATGGTCTCAAGTGGCATTCATTTAACTATAAAAACCTCAGTGTGATCCTTATTTATAGCTGAGTAGTACTCCATTGTATGAAAATATTACATGTTTTTATCCATTCCTCCGTTAATGTGCATTAGGTTGTTTTCAAGATCTGGCTATTACAAATTGTGCTGCTATAAACGTGGGTGCACATATATTACTGTGGTATGTTTTCAGTTCTTCTGGGAATATGCTCAGAAGTGGAATATCTGGGTCAAATGGGACTTTTAATCCCAGCTTTTTGAGGAACCTCTAGACTGACCTCCACAGTGGTTGCACCAGTCTACATTCCCACCAACAGTGCAGAAGAGTTCCTTTCCCCCCACAGCTTCTCCAGCATTTGTTATTGGTGGTTTTCTTGATCCTGGCCATTCTTTCTGGAGTGAGATGGAATCTCAGTGTGGTTTTAATTTCCATTTCTCTAATGACCAATGATGCTGAAAATTTTCTTATGTATTTATTTGCCATGTGTATTTTTTCAGTTGAGAAGTGATAATCATCTCAGATGATGATTTTTGGATTGGGTCTTTGAATTTCAGGGACCTGATTTTTTAAAATTCTTTATATGTTGTAGATAGAAGTCATTTGTCTAATGGACCATTGTCTAAGATATTTTTCCCCAATTCATGAGTTTTCTTTTCACTCTGTTGGAGATTTCTTTTGACATGCAAAAACATTTTAGTAAGATGAGATCCCAGTTGTAGATTCTGGGAAGTAATTCCCAGGCAGTTTGATTTTTGCTCATACATTCTCTGCCTACCCCTATGTCTTCAAGATTTGTACCTAGTTTGTCTTTCAGCAGATTTAATGTTTCTGTTTTAATATTGAGATATTTGATCCATTTTGACTTTAGTTTAGTACACAGTGATAGCATGGGTCTAGTTTTAGTTTTTGGCATGTGGGAAGTCAGTTTTTCCAGCACCATATATTAAAGAGGCTATCTTTCTTCCAGTGAATGAGTTTGGCACCTTTGTCACAGATGAGATGGCTAAGTGTGTTTGTAGTTGTAATTGTACCTTCTAACCTATCCATTCCATTGATCTTAAGGTCTATTTTTTCCCCAGTACTATGCTAATTTTATCACAGTAGCTGTGTAGTATAACTTCAAGTCAGGGATTGTGATGCCTCCTACCTTGCCTTTGTTGATCACAAATCCCTTTGCTATTCTAGGTCTCTTCTGGTTCCAGGTGAATTTTAGGAATGATTGCTCTAGGTCTATGAGATATGCTAATGGTATTTTGATTGGAATTTCATTAACTCTGTATAACAATTTTGGGATAATGGCCATTTTCACAATGTTGGTTCTTCCTATCCATGAACAAGGAATGTCTTTCCATTTTCTGAGATCCTTTTCAATTTCTTTTTTGAGAGTACTATAATTTTCAGTGAATAGATCTTTTACTTTCTTTGTTAGATTGATTCCTAAGTATTTCATTTTTTGATGCTATAGTGAAGGGTATGGTTTCTCTTATTTCTTTCTCAGTGAGTTTCTTGTTTGTGTATAGGAATGGTATTGATTTTTGAGTACTGACTTTGTAACCAGCTACATTACTGAATTCAGTTATGACATCTAGAAATCTTTCCATTGGGTTTGGGGTCTCCTATGTAGGGTATCATGTGATCTGCAAATAATGATAGTTTAATCTCTTCCTTTCCTATTCCTATTCCTTTTATTTCTCTCTCTTATCTAATTGCTCTGGCTAATGTTTCTAGTGCTATATTGAATAGGAGTAGAGATAATGGACATCTTTGTTTTGATCCTGATATTAGAGTCAATTTACTGCATTCTATTTGCCAGAATTTAACTGAGAGTTTTTACATCTATTCATTAGGGAGATTGGCTTATAGTTCTCTTTTTTGATTGGGTCTTTCTCTGGTTTTGGTATTAGAGTAATACTTGCTTGCAGGAATGAGTTAGGGAGAATTGCTTCCCTCTCAATTTCATTGAAGAGTTTGAGGAGTGTTTGCATTGTCTTCTTTGAATTTCTTTAGAATTCAGCTGTGAATCCATCTGGACCTGGGCTTTTCTCTGTTGGTAAAGTTCTAATTACATTTCAATTTTATTAATTGAAGTTAGGTTATTCAGCAGTTTTACGTCTTATTGATCCAGCTTTAGTAATTCATGTGTTTCTAAAAATATGTCCATTTCTTCTGTGTTATCAAACCTATGAAAGTAAAGGTTTTTGAAGTAAGTATTGATAATCTGTATTTCTATAGAGTCTGTAGTAATTTTTCCCTTTTCATCTCTTATTGCATGAATTTGAGTTTTTTCTTTCCTTTTTAAAATAAGATTGGCTAGGGTTTATCAATTTTATTTATTCTTTCAAAGAAGCAACTCTTTGATTCATTACTTCTTTGTGTTGTTGTCTTAGTCTGTATTACATTAATTTTTTTCTGATCTTTATAATTTCCTACCTTCTTTTGGCTTTGAGCTTGAGTTGCTCTTCTTTTTCTAGATGTTTGAGGTTCTTTATTTGTGTTTGTTTTGTTTTCCTGATGAGGGAGTTCACCACAATAAATGTCTTTCTGAGGACTGCATCCCACAGGTTCCAGTAAGTTGTATTTTTGTTTGATTGTAGATATTTTTTAATTACCTCTGTGACTCATTGATTGGTCAGGAGTGTATTATTTAATTTCCACGTGTTTATGGTTTTTTTTTCCATTTTTGTCATTAATTTCCAGTTTTTTAGCATTATGATCAGATAATATGCATGGAATAATTTCAATTCTTTTGCATTTACTTAAGCATGCTCTGTGGCCTGTATATGGTCTATTTTAGAGAATGTCTCATGTAAAGCTGAGAAGAGTGTATATTCTGGTGTTATTGGCTGGAACACTCTGTACACGTCTTTTATGTCCATTTGTTCACAGGTGTGATTCAGTTCTGTTGTTTCTTTGCTGATTTTCTGTTTAGTTGATCTGTCCCTTTGTGTCAATGAGGTGTTAAGGTTTCCTGTTATAATTGTGTTATTGCTTATTTGATTTTTAAATTTCTATTAATATTTGTTTTATATAGCTGGGTGCTCCCATATTTAATGCATATATATTTAGGATTGTTATCTCTTTCTCTTGAAGTTTTTACCTAAACAGTATGTAGTGACCCTCTTTATCTCTTTTGATCATTCTTGGTTTTAAGTTTTCCTTTAGGATCTGAAATACTTCATTCCATACTCCTCTTGACTTCACTGTTTGTGTTGAGAAGTCTGCTGTGATTCGATGGGCTTTTCTTTATAGGTGATCTGTCTCTTCTCTCTAACAGCTTTTAAGGTTCTGTTCTTATGTGAATTTCTGGGATGTTGATTATTATATGTCTGGGTATAGTTTTATTTTGGTTAAAGCTATTTGGGGTTCTATATGCTTCACTTATCTGCATGTCTGTTTCCTTTCCCATGTTTGGAAATTTTTCTGCTATTACTTCTGTAAATAATCTCTTTATATCATTTGTGTCACATTTTTCATTTACACCTATTAATCTTATTTTTTCTTTGCGTCATCTTGCAACTGTTGAATTGCTATTTGCCGATTCCTTTTTATTTTTAAAAAGATATTTCCTTTCTTGTTCACTAGCTGCAATCTTGTCTTTGAGGGTGAAAGTCTATCTTCACATTCATGGAGGCTGTTTTGCCAACTTTTGGTGGAATTTTTGATTTCCTCGATAGCTTTTTTAATTTGTTTCATGCATTCTAGTTCTTTCTTATATTGTTCATTCAAGGTTTCAATCGTTTTGCCATGTTCCACTATTTTTTTAAACTATGTCTTTTTTAGTTGTGTTCAATATTTCTTTTATTATGTTTATCATTTCTTATTTTACCTGGGAGATTATTTCTGATCTAGTTCCTTTATAGCTTCATGGAGTTGCTTCTTTATTTCAGTTGCTGTCATTTCAGGATTTACAGATGTATGGCTTACATTTTCTTCTGTGTGCATGTCTCCTAGGCTTGTTTGGGATAGGCTGGAGGTTTAACATTGCATTTTACTCTTTCATTTTGTCATTTTCCTGTATTCCCTGGGATAGCTGAATGCAAAGTCTCAGTTGTTTCCTGGGTTGAAGATGGATATCCATAGGGCAGGGAGTCTCCCCAATTGAGTGGGGGATGTTATGTAGTCCTTACCATGTTCCTAGTGGTACTAAGGGCTCCCCAAATTGGGGGGTGTGATTCATGGACCTTCAGCACACACCATGTGGCTCACCAACATTTCCTGAGATGCTTGAGGTCACTGGGCAGGGCCCTACCAGGTTCTGAGTGGTGTACTAAAGCTGAATGGTATGTGGAGGACACTGGACAGGCCTTGAGCTCATGCCATGTGGCAAACCAAAGCTCCGTGGCTTCTTGGGGTCTCTGGGTGGAGCCCTACCAGTTTCTGAGCAACATACTAAGTCTGCATAGCTAAGTGCAGTTTGCTGTGGAGCTCTTCAGCTTGTGCCACTCAACATGCAATGGCTCCCACCTACCTGTGGGTCACTGGGTAGGGCCCAACCAGGGCCCAAGTGATGACCCAAAGGTCCTGGACTATTTGGGGACACTGGGCAGGGCCCTACCAGGTTGTGATCAAAGTCCTGCAGCTGCACAGCTAGATAGATTTCACTGTGGAGGCCTTCAGCTTACACGCTGTGGTTCCAAACCACAGCATGTAATCGCTGGGCGGGCCCAACCAGGACCTGAGTGATGACCCAAAGATCTTGAACTGTTTGGGGATGTTCAATAGCTACTTCTTGAATGTAGAGGATTGGGCTCCAGGAAGTTGTAGAGCTTGTTTCAGCCTCAGACTTTGTGTTTTTGTGCTTACTATAGAACATGTGACACAAACAGACAGACGATGTCCAAAAGAATCCAGGATCCACACTCTGCTTCAATCATTGACCTGGTGACAGTTTTTCAAGTATTCTCTCTCCCTAGAACACCAGAATATTTTAAAGCAAATGCAGGAATTATTACTTTCCACTATTAAATATTTTGATATGCATTAACACAAAGTGTCAGAATATAACGATGTGGAAAACACCATGCACTAGAGTGACATCAATTTAAAAACGTCTAATATTCAGTAATTATTAGTAGTAATTTTAACTTTTTTGATAATCTTATCATTATTAATAATTGTCTATAATTTATTGACAAGAAGACTCCAACAAATCCAAACCCTGTACTCTCTGCAAATATACCTAAATTTCTTTATATTTATAACATTATCAGTCCCACTTTAGAATCTTGTTCTATTTAATTTCAGAAGAAATTAAGATATTGTACAATTAAATCTTTTACATCTAAATTTCCTCCACTACTATGTGGTTACATGTGCTGTTCTTCCTCCTACTGCCTATAAATTCACTAGATTTACAGGATTGATAAGAGTAACTATAATGCTTTGTTAATGAGCAGGCCCAGGTTCTCTACTAGGAAATATGCCTTATAATTATGATTAACAGGGCTGCACTATTTCATGATATTCTATGCATACATGAAAATTGTGTGGTAGTTAGAGCAAGATAGACTCTAGAACAAAGCTATGCATGGTGCACAAAATTACTGGTTTTAATTCAAGCTAGAGACGTGTGGGAATGGATCAAAAAATGTGTGATATGAACATTAATTTGGATCATGAATTTTCATCCAATTTTTTCTTCAAGTCTCATGTAAAATTTCACAGACAAATTAATACACAGTTTATTTTTCTATTTGCATTATAAGGTAAAAGTCTATGAGCATATGGGATTGAAAGTTGTAGTTACTTGCTGCTCTGGTAAGTGGCTGTGGCTTGGCAAGCCGCGGCCGCCTCAGGGCGAGAACCATATCAGCGTTTCCTGAGATCCGCGGTGCCGTGTGGGACCTTGGGGCGCTGGGAAAACAGGCACCAAGTTCACCCCTCTGGTGGGCGGCTGTGAGCCTGCTGGGGTGCGGGCTAAGAATCAAACATCCATCACCCCCCAGCAAGTGAGAGTCGGAGATCTGAGCATGTCTTGCGAGTTTGACTATATGCGATATAGCAAATAAGGGGAATTTTCTTCTGCCATCTCGCTGAGGGCAAATATTTTTATCTCTGTTTTGCTCTTGTTTTGATCAATGGTATTGCTCTATTCAATATTCTGTTCTTGTAATTTCGGTATTTCCTTCCATATTGCTCTGCCTGATTGAAGGAACAACTATTGTAAAGAAAACCAGATGTACTATTGTGCCTATTGCTGTTGTCCTGGTGGCCTGCTGTGAGGTTCTGTGCCAATTTCACTGCACTGCCTCAGTTGGCTATGTCCTGTCTTGTTCTGCTGTATTTTACTACCTTCAAAATAAAATAAATAAATAAAATAAAAATAAATAAGAAAAAAATTTTAAAAAGTAAATAACAACAACAAAACAGATCAGCAAGGTACTGAGCAAGCTGAAACATGATGTAACTAAACAGATAATGGACTTAATAAGCAAAAGGAGAAAAAGCAGGTGCTCTAAAGAATATAACTGCATGTATATTTAAGAGTGTAGGAATGATAATTATGTTGCTAAGTTTTGTTGGATCAGAGAATGGAGATGTTTGCAGCCTCACTGTGTGAATGTCTACTTTGTATGCTTTAATTTTATAACTTGAACAACTATATCCAGGAAGACAATATGTAATGTGTCAACTAGTGATTTCTTACTGTTCATTTTTTAAAAATTCTGTATTGTTCCTACCCCTTTTTTCTGTTTTGCTTTATTTTCCCCTCTCTTTAAATAAAATTTAAACAAAAATAAAAGAAAGTTGTAGCTACTCGATAGATGCATCTGTGTGTTCTAAAACTCTGTATTTTCAGGTTTTCTTCCCTACCTCTCACATAATAATATTTGTAACAATTTTAATTACATATTTTTGCTTTAAGTTTCTGTCCTGATCAGTTTGTATACAATTTTATTTTGCCCCCACTTGATCCTGAATCTTTAGAGTATTTTAGTTATTTTCCTGTCACTGAGACAAGATACTCAATACTTGCAATTCCAAGGAGGAAGAACTGATTTTGACTCACATTCAGAGGATTCAGTCATGGGCTGGCAACTCGTAGGCATAAACTGCATAGCACAGGGCATAGTGGTAGAAAATTACTCATGCCATGGTAGTGAGGAAGCAGAGAGAAGGGAATGGAGTTGGTGACAAGAATCACTTTTCTGGGTGCCCCAGTAACTTGCTTCTAACCAGGTCCCAAATTCTGCAGTACAGTCATGTTGAAACTAATCATTTTTTAAATCCACCATTAAGCATAGAACTCCATTATCCAATCTACCTACCAAACATAGGAGACTTTGGTGGGCATCAAATTACATCTAAATTATAACACAGCATGAAGGCAAAATAGCATTGTTTGAACAACTCCATTTTCCAGGCTATCCTTGGTGAGGTTTTGCCAGCAGTCATATACCTCTGAACCATTCTTGTTTTTTGTTTTGTACTTTTTCTTTTCTTTCATTCTTTCTCTTTTGTTTTCTCTCTCTTTCTGTTAGGCAGCATCTCATTATATACTTTAGGCTTACACTGAGCTCACTGTGTAGTCCAGAATGGCCTCAGAATTGTGGCAGTGGTCCTGCCTCTGTCTCCACTGTGATGAGATGGCGAGTGAATACCACCAAGCTTGCCTTCCCATCCATTCCTAATGCTAAAAACTCTCTTGTTCTTGATTCAGATTTTAAAAATTAAGAACTGAGTCCTATAATGTTTAGATTTTATTAATAGTGTAATGCAATGCTAAGTTTATACTATATTTGACAATATAGACAATTTTATTGAAAATAACAAGAGACATCATAGTGACTACCGTAGATCACCTAGTGTTGTATTTTTGTATGTTCTTTTCATTTCGTGTTTCTCTAGGAATTTCTATTGTTGACTTGTTTTGGTTTGTTTCTCTCTCTAATACAGAAAGGCTAGGTATATGTGTAGAGACTTATACATGTGTAGAACTTCTAAGTAGTTTACGAGAATGGATTATTATAGTTATTGTAAAGAAAAAAAGGAAAAGAGAGTATTCTAAAGGATATAACTGCATGTATGTTTGGGTGTGTGGAATTAATAACCATGTTGCTAAAGTTTTAGTTGGATGGATGAACAAAACTGACTGCAGTCTCACTGTTTGGATGTCCACTTTGTGGGCTTTACTTTTGAAACTTGAACAACTGCTTCTAAGAGGAAAGTATGTAATTATCAACTAGTGATTTCTTACTGGTTACTATTTTTGCTTTTTTGTTTTGTTTTGTCTTTGAGATTTTGTATTGTTTCTACCCTCTTTCTGTTTCAAATTTTTTTTCTATAAATAAAAAAACTTAAAATTAAGAACTGATTTCTTCATTTAAATTGATGTAGATTCAGAATATTTGTAGCTGTAGGGTGATAAAGTGACTGATAGCATTGTAGAGAGTGCCGGGTCACTAGGAAATGATATTGGGATGAAGTTCAAACAGAATTTATTCATTTTGAAAAGACATGAATTTATATATTTACAGATAAAAATGTGGAAAGTTATTAAATTACATTTTTCTATGCATTCATTTACCAGTTTCTCCCAAAATTTATAGATTCTCTAAGATTCCTCCAGTCTTCACATAGCAACAAATTTAATAGATTTCATTATACTTTGAATGTCATTTCTCAGACATCATCCCATTGATTGAAATTACATATTGTATGTCCCTCCACATGAATACATTATGGCATAAGCATTGCCTCATCAAATTCCATAAAATCATTTTCTATGACTAAATGCTTATGGGTGGATTGCATCCAAGATGGCCAATTGATAGGTGGCACGATAGAGAGCCTCTCTGAGAAAAACAACTCAGATGCTAGAATCTAACACCATGGAGAAGAGGAATTCTTATGACCCAGACAAAAGGAGAGGAATTCTCATGACCCAGAAAGAAACTGAGGAAAAACAAAAAAAATAGAATAAAGGAAGAAGTGTGGACTGAGGGCTGGAGCTGGGCATGCTCCCATCACTGTGCTGGGCATGTCTTAGAGTCAGGAGACCCACAATTGAGCTGAGGTCACACCCCCACCGAGAGCGGGGGTTGGTGAGCTTGAGACCCTTGGCGGGAGGAGGTGCTGCAACAGGGAGTGGAAACAGCGAACCGAGCTGCACAGACTTCGGTGAGTGCTGGGAACTGGATTCCCCAGAGTGGGATGAATAGCTAGATGATATATTGGATTTGGGCAGGACAGACTTGAATCAACAACTGAGGCAGCATCCGTTGGTGGCTTCTGGCCCAAAGCAGATTGGTGGGATCTGTTTGGGCTGGTCCATGCCTCTGGTCAGGACCCAATAGCCAGGGATGAGGCTGTCCCAAACCTGTGACATCTGCAGGGCACACACAAACGTACTGAAGACACTCACTGGTTGATTGTCTTAGAGGGGAGGGGCCGGCCCACATTGTCCCTGCATACACCTCACCCATCATCAATAAGCTGGAGAGGGCAGCACTTCTCTAGCCAGTATGCTGCTGAAAAACTGTAAGCAATACAAAAAGGTCCTGAGATCTCCACTGTTCACCTGTCTGAAAGAAACCAGAAATATGACAAGACAGAGAAACAAACAAACAAAAAAAAGCCTCCAACCACCGACCCAGGGAAAATAAGTCTAGGAGAGGTAAATACAGAGGAGATCAAGGGCAGCAAACATGCAATATCAGACATGGCCTCATCAGAAATAAAGAAATACTTCTGTGACCTCATTGATGAATTTAAATCTGAAAATCTAACTCAGGTGAAGCAAGATATAAGAAGATTAATAAAATAAATGCTGGGTACTCCTCAAGAAGACACAAAGGGGAGAATGGAGGAACCCAGAGAAAGGAGAGAAGCCTTTGATGAAGAATATAAACAAAATCTAGAATACATGAAACAGATCCAAAGAGAATATCAGGAAATTAAAAACTCCATTGAAAGCTGGAAAAACTTCTTAACAGAAACTAAAGACAGACTTTCAAAACTTAAAAACAGATTTGCAATGTGTGATCGCAAAAGGAAGGATCTCTTAAGAATAACAAGGAACCAGGAAGTAATGATACAAAGGCTATAAGATGAGAAGAGGATTTATAACTTAAGAACAAAAAATGTGAACAGAGAAGCAGGGACAAATACAAATACAAAAGGCTATTCACAGAAATAATTAAGGAAAACTTCCCAAGCGTAGGAAATGGAAGTGATGTTCAGATATATGAGGCATACAGAACTCCAGCCAGCTACAACCAAAACAGATCTACACCCAGACATATAGTAATCAGGATCCCAGAAATCAATCACAAGAACAGAATATTAAAAGTGATCAGAGAAAAGAAACAGATTACCTATAAAGGAAAACTCATCAAAATCACAGCGGACTTCTCAATACAAACTATCAAATCAGGAAGAGCTTGGAGTGAAATATTCCAAGTACTGAAAGAAAATAACCTCCAACCCAGTTTGATGTACCCTGAAAAACTGTCTTTCAAAATTATTGGAGAGACAAGATATTTCTATGAAAAAAGAGGAACTGGGGGAGTTTGTGACCACCAATCCAACCCTGCAAAGAATACTGAAGGACATTCTAGAGAGAGAGAAGAAAATCACTAGGATTCCAGGAACAATGCAAAAAGGCCTCAGTGAAAGTGAGTGAGAAAGACAGTGGAATGGAGGAGAAAAGTAAACAATAATGACAGAAAAATAGCATAGCAGAGATGAGGTAAAGAAGATTGGCTATATTGCTGTTTTGTCTTGACTGATTTTATTCAAATCTGGTATGCTTGAGAGTATCAAGTCTGAGAGTATAGGCAACTACTCTGAAGATGACAAGATTCAATAGGATACCCATTCTTGTTTGATTATTAACTGCCTTTGAAGTCCTACAATGTCTCCAATGTTTGGTTTTTATTAATAGTGCTATGTACTGCTAAGTTTAATTATACTATGCCTGATGATATAGACAATTCTATTGAAAATAACAAGAGACAACATAGTAACTACCGTAGATCACCTAGTATTATGGTTTTATATGTCCTTTTCATTTCATGTTTCTCTAGGAATTTGTATTGTTGACTTGTTTTGATTTGTTTTTCCCTCTAATACAGAAAGGCTAGGTATACATGTAGAGACTTATATATATGTAGAACTTCTGAACAGTTTACAAGAATTGATTATAGTTATGGTAAAAAAAAGAGATGAAAAGAAAGTATTCTAAAGATATAACTGCATGTATGTTTAAGTATGTAGGATTGATAACCATATTACTAAGTTTTTGTTGGATAGATGAACAGAACTGATTGCAGTCTCAATGTTTAAATGTCTACTTTATATGCTTTACTTTTGTAACTTGAACAACTGCTTCCAAGAGGAAAATATGTAACTATCAACTAGTGATTTCTTACTGGTTTTTGTTTTTTTTGGAAATTTTGTATTATTTCTACTCTCTTTCTGTTTCATTTTTTTCTTTAAATAAAAAAATGCATATGGGTATTGATAAGTAGCCAAAGAGTAAACAAACAAACAAAAGAGCACTTTCTGTAGGTATCTGTTGTATTTTAAAAAAACAAGGAACACTATAATTTATGTTTTTCCTATAGTAAATCTCAAAGAGCAAGAGTATGTGTAAGATCAATTTCAAGAAATATAATTCAGCAGCCAAAATGAGGGTCCACAACATATTTTGACAAAATTTTGTAAATCTTTGTCTTGTCACTTACTGCTGAAACAGGGCTAATAAAAGATCAATCTTTCAAATATTAGGAGAAACACACTTCCAGTGGGTAGCTGAGTGGAGAATGAGGTTTCTGTACGGGTGTGTGTGTGTGTGTGTGTGTGTTACTGGGAATTCCACCAAATGCCTTAGCACTTTAATACTTTTTAATTTTTTTTTATAGCTAGACAGGGTCTTGCTAAGTCTCTCAGTTGCCCAGGCTGGACTCCAACTTGAAATCTTCCTGTTTAAGGCTTCCAGAAAGTTGGGGTTATAGGCATGCACCCCTACATCCAACACTTACTTTTCTAGGATCTGTGTTTCAGCTCAGGGATGCAGGTTACCAGGGTAGTTCTTTGATAATACACCCTTACATGTGCAATCATTTTGGTATGATTTATTTATTTTTTTTGCATAGCAAAACAGAAGGAAGAGTACATTCCACATAATTACAGGAAAGATGAATGAAACAATTTCTTGATATCTTTCCATCCTACTAAGCATGCCAGCATTTATCTAGGTGTCCATCTCTGTATATCAGCACAAATGGGCTGAGCATTGCATAACCAACTAGCAGAAATTGTTGGAGATTTATTGTGATAGAGTCACTCTTGAGGGTGAAAACTAAATATAAAGATATGCAACAATCTGTCCAATAAAAGAAAAGAAAAGAAAACATCAGAAGAGAAACACTTTGAGCAGCTCTGAGTTCAGGTGGAGTTTTGTAGAGGAACTTGGAGAGCTGTAGGCGGAGAACACGCTGGTGGTGCCTGTGTAGAATCAACACCATATAGACACTGGCTCCACCCATGATGCCCTCACACACAGTGTCTCTCAGGATGAAGAAAGTGAGAAAAATCAAGTTAATTTTCTGGTTTCTTAGTCGAAAATCACAAAAGTAGTCACTTTTATCTATTTTTGATGAGTTCAAATTGATGTTTGTGATGATATAGAGCAAGTTCATGTTTATCAAGGAATTCAGAATCCAAAATAGTAGAAGCAAAGAAAAGATGCGCCATGCTGATTTGGGATTGAGCTTCCTCCATCCATAGTGTCTGGGACTAACAGTGATGGCCTGGACCATGGTGAGGAGACTGGTGGTGCAGATGGAGAGGCCTCGGGCCACTCGCTCCAGGTAAGCAAAAATCTTACAACCTATGTTGTCCAGGAAGTTTCTCAAGACAAAACCTGCTATTGTCCTTGGAATTCCCTTTGAAAGAAGCAGTATGGTATTTGTAAAAACCAAATGGATGAGAATAAGGTGCATACATTTCTTCTCAGTGCCTCTAATTATATGTATGTAATTCATAAAAACAAAGATGTTCCCCAAGGTACCGAGTCCAGTTAGAAAGAAGAGAATGACTCCTTTACCAAGGTTCAAAGCCATTCTTTTTTTAATGGCAGCATATCCATTTCTGTCTCTCTGGCCATCAAATCCATGTCCACCATTTGAGAGTATGTACTATCCTCTGAGTTTCCTGAGACTAAACATGACCAAAATCAGTCTTGTTTAACTAAATTTGCAAGGCAATGATGCACCAGATGTGTGAGAAGTGTCTGCAGAGCTAGTAAAGAAGGAAACTCACAGATACCAACTTACTAAGAATTACATGAGATACTTAGCAATCCCAGATTAGTCTGCTTTTGAAACAGACATAATGAGAAATGAATTTGAAATACTGACTGCTTGACAACCAATTGAGTTGCTCAGTACAAAACGAAATGAGATTCCAGTCTCTTTCTCAAGTTAGAAAAGTGACATTACTGCATGGCAAGGATGTATAAACAATTCTTTGCCCCAATTAACTCATCAAGCAGTTAGCATTGAGAATCTGGAACTAATGTCACAGCATGGATGTAATTCCTGGGAAAGTATAAAACAAAAATCTAGTTCATATGATTGAATATGCACAGAAAGAGGTTCAGAAATTAAGGAAGCGTATTCAAGATTTAAACTGGAAGAACATGCAACTCATAGCCAGATCTAAACTGAGAGATATGGAGTCAAATTTGGTGTCCCTGGTCAGCAGGTGTTATGAGATTGAATGGACTACTGTGCAACTAGAAAATGAAATCTATCAAATTAAGCAGCAAGGGGAGGAAAATAAAACACCTAGCAAGAGTTCTGAAAAGACTAATTTGCTGGGTAGAAAGGAAGAAAAGCTGGGCTCTTACAAACATCAGCCTTTGAAATCTTCCCTGAACCACAAAAGACAACACCCTCTCACAAAAACCCCTAGTGGGTAAATGTTTAGAAACCATAATGTATGAATCATTATATTAATTGTATCTTTGTGAAATAAAGATGATCAACATTCAAAATAAGTATGACTTTGGAATAATATTGTGTTGCAGAATTATTACATACATATGCAGTGTTAATTTTGATCTGCTGGGCCATATTTTTTGGCTGAGTAGATAGATTGGCTACAGCCAGCAAGGTCATAGGGTTGGGGCTACCCATGCCATTTAGAGCTTGTATCCCATTGTTCAGATGCTGGACATGTAGCCATGGGATTTAATGTTTGCTCTGATGAATTGCAGTCTTATTTGTTCCAATACTTCCTTTGTTCTAATCTTTCCTTCCCATTGTTCCCTTTTGACATGGAATTGTGAGCCCTATATCACTGTTATCATTTTTGTTGTTGTTTGTTTCAGTTTGGATACAGGGTCTTCACTTGCCAGGCTAGGCTTGAACTGACAATTGCTCTGCCCCAGCCTCCTGAGAAGCTGGGACTAAAAGTATGTGCCTCTAAAAAAGACCTGTTTTTTTATATTTTGCAATGATGTTTAGCTCTATGCATTTAATTTGTTTAATAAATACTAGATTTGAATTTTGTAATTACTTTTTTGGTCTATTTTACAAAGTTAAAGGTTTTTCAAGTAACTCACTGATTTAAATTTTATAATTTATTTCATTATGTACATACTATTCTTTTTCAGTAATTTGAATATTATAAGTATTTCTCAGCATATGATATGATTTTCTGGTTCAAATTTATTTAGTTTTTCAATACACAATTTATTAAAATATTTCCAAAACCTAAAACCTCCTTCCAAAGCTCTATAATTACTCAGGTCCCTATAATTACTCAGGTCCCAACTTGGTTTATGGTCTATCACACATATAATCTCTCTTTAGAAAAATGTCAATAATATTTTCCTACTTTTCATAAACAATAGTAAATGTGAAAATGCCCATGAGACTTGCATTTCAAGTTTTATAACACCCTGTGGACACCTGTGTATATTGGTACACTAAGAAGTTTACATTTTTCTTAAAGCTTCATGACATTTATCTGGTGTGATGTACTATAATTCCATTGGTTATTCTTTCTACTCAATGCTTAGTTTGTTATTCTGATCCACAGGGAGTGGCTCAGACAGGCTTGACCAAGGGCTAGAGACATTTCAATACTTAACACTGTGGAATTAGGGGAGAAAATAGAAACAATGCAGAAGAAAGAGAAAAGGGGCCAATAAAACAAAAGAAATAGGTCATAAGAATGAGAGTACTTAGGGTAACTTTCGTTTCTGATCTGGAATTGTTTGCAGTCCAGGATTGATGCAGGTAGAGGATGCACTGATGATGTTCATGCAATGGAAAGCCATGTACCCTTCTCAAGCCCAAAACACTCTGGAAAATGATGTTTTGAAGAGCTATGAGAGAGAAGAGGCAGCATCTATTTACTTTCATGGATAGCACATAACAATGCCCAGAAACATTCTAACCCCAGATGATATATGCTACTAACTACTCTGATTTAGTGATACAAACTGGGGCTTATCATAAAATTAAGATCCAAAATAGGAGACAGGGAAGAACTTCCTATGCAGTCTGTGGCTTGAGCTTTGCCAACAGTGTGGTTCTGGGACTGATGATGATAGCCTACACCATGCTGAGGAGTTAGGTGGTGCAGATGGAAAGAGCCTGAGCCAACTTTCTGAGATAAACCACAGTGTTACAGCCAACACTACACAGGGAGTTTGTGGAATAGAAATCATAAATGGACCTCTGACCCCTGTGTTACAGTAACATTTGTATTTGAAGATTGAAATGAATGAGGTTACATCCCTCATGTCTAAAATTCATATGATGACTTTCTTCATAGACAAAAGCTAAACCGAGAGCAGCATCACTCACTCAATTTCTAAGCCATGATTCTGAACATCAGCCTAGATGCAAAGGGAGGGAAGAAGGCATATGAGACACCCGGTGCTCACTTGTGCCTCTCTGTGAACCAGAAGGACGGCAGCAGGTGTGTGGGTGCAGGGTGAGGTTGAGGTGTATGAAGGTCCTGCAGTGCAATAGGAGAGTCAAGGCCCAGGTGAACCCCAGAAAAATTGGATGATAGAGGAATAACAGAGGCAGAGGATCCACAGATAAGTACCAGATATCAGGTCGTGAGCAGGGGACGCGCCTGTTCCCTAGCAGGGATGCAGGGGAAAGATTCCTGGTAATAGTCACAAGTGAAGAATTGGTTACTTGCAGACATAGAACCCAACCTCACAGGACATCTGGGGATCTGTACAGTGTAAAAGGGAAATTAGAGAAGGAGGGAGGAAAGGTAAAGGCATTAAAAAAATAACCAAGCTGTATTATGTACATGTGATCACTCCCCAAGACGGCTGTGTAATGCAGTTACTGCAAACATGTACTAATACAAACATTTAGAGAAAAAAAGCATCTCTGTTTCAAGGAAAAACAAGGAAAAATATTGGTAGCATTGTGTTTTTTTGTTTGTTTCATTTGCTTCCCTCATTATCTTTACTTTTAACTGTAATTTCATCTATTTTAAATTCTTTCATTGGATTTTCTCTTTTCAATTTTATCATGTTTGTTTCTTTATATTTTTCATTTATTTTTTCTTCCCTCCCACATTTTCAGTTATTTTTATTCTCATCAGTGTTATCTTCTTAGACTATTGCTCATCATTTCTGCCTCTCTTTTCTTGGTGGAAATGGGCTGCAGACATTTTAAGTAGGCCTTTCCTGCATGTCTGTGTCTGCTTTGCTTTTGAGTGGGTGTTGTTGTTGTTAGCGGCTTTCTTCTCTCACAGCAGTGCTGAGATGCACCCTTGGGTGGGTTCTGGTTACAGAGTTCACCCAGCCCAGATGAGAGACCTTGCACCTGACTCCCCAACTCATCCTGCTCATGTTTTACAGATTCTTCAGCCTACAGAATAGGGAAAGCCCCCAACTGATAAGGACCCAGACCAAGCAGGCACATATAGGCATCTAAAGACCCACTTTAACTCCCTTAGCAATAACACAGCATCTATGTCCACCCCACCTGCAAGGAGCCCCAGTAGGGTTCCCTTCCAGGTGCTTCAGGGCCCCTCAGTGCAGATTAGTCTGGAGGAGTTCACCTCAGTTGCTCCCCATCTACACTGCACCTCTATGATCTACCAGCTGACACCATTTGCCCAGTACCTCAGAGCATATAGGCCCTCAAGGTCTCAAACAGTGCCCACTTGGTCAAATAGTGCCCACCAGGCACTGCTGCAAAAGCTAAAGGGAAGTGACAGTGCAAAGGCCACTTGTTATTAAACTCAATCACAGGCTGTGCTCTGGTTCTCTATTCACACCCAATAAACCACCGTATGTGAGCAGCCCAGTTCTGTTTCCACTCCATGTGCCCTCATCCCTCACATGAAGAGTGATCTTATGATAAATTACAGCTTCTTCAAAGAACGGTGGGTAGCCAAAGGGAGGGTCTTCCTGAGGGAGGTCAGTTAGGTGACCCATCTTCCCTGGCCTGAGTGTGGGCCTCGGCCACATGTGACAGAAATTAGGCAGGGGAAGGAGGAGAAAAGGCTAACTCCTGACCTCACAGCAGAACTAACTCTGGGATAAACTTCTGTTCCTGATCCTCCACATGGGTGGGATCAGATTGGGCTGTTATTTTTTCTCCTGATCACATAGCTCTTCATTTCCATTTTTGCTGACATCCCTCCCATCCAGGAAAACAAAAAAACAGATTTCACCTCTTCCTCTGGTTCTGTGGACACCAAACGAAGACATAGTTTATCCAATCTGTCTTTTAGAGTTTGCAAAATCTAGTAAGTTTCTCAATTTCCGTGAGTCACCCTGTAGGTTCAGCCACCCTAAAGTTTCATGGTATGATCTGTAATCACTTTATAAATGTCCTTTCTTTCCTCCTCCTTCTTTTTTCCTCTATATTATATGGAAACTGAATTTTGGAACAGAAATCTATTCCTTCTTAAAAACCATATGTATAGTGGTTAATATATTAACCTTAGCTATGTTTGTCATCTACAATTTTAGATCCCCTCTTATCAAACATATGTCTGAGTTACTTTTAGCTCCTCCATACAAATGTAACATTGACAGCTACTTTGCCACAAAAATGACCACACTGTCCCAGACTGGTCTTTTCCTCACCACCACCCTTCCTAGCTAACTGCTACCCATCCCCACCAAATCAGTTTATAATTTTCTTTCCCTTTCCCTGAACTCATCACACTGTGTTGTCTATGGTCTCCTTCTTCCACTGAACACTGAGAACACGTAGGGATGCTGTCTTCCTGTCTGGTGTCTAAATTACCCAGCACAGACCTGCATTCATTAAATGCTCGGTGATCTTTTATGAGTCAATTATTAAATGATGCTTATGGCTGTAAAAGTACACAGTTGTCACAGAGAAGAGATAAGAAGCCAATTTGGAGACATGCTGACAAGGTCCACCTCTTTGTGGATGTTACAATTGAGAGGACAGTCAATGGAGGGTCACTGTCTTCTCATATGCAGGGAGTTCCATGCTTCATAAATGGCACTCAGTATGGCATGCAGTATGCTTTAAGAGACGTGTGAACTGTAGTTAATTTTCACTTATTGATCTACTTATGATTGCTTTATTTTTTCAGTCACATCTCTCCTTTTCCTCATATATCAACGGCAGATCTTGAAACAAGAAAACTTTCTTTGCTTACGAGTCTCATATTTTTTTCTGGGAAAGCCATTGTTTTTCCCAGTTCTTTCTAATTATAATGTCATATTTTGTGGTTAAGAAAGTGAATATTCTCAACAAATACCATCCCAATGAAGAAATCAAGAGCATCCTGGAAGGACTGAAAGACACTAGAAATAAGAAACACAGCTAACCCTATTGTTGAAGGGGAAAAGGCACAAAGGCTGTGGGGAGATTAAGTGCTCCCACACACTCATGCTGAAATGTCGTTGAGGTACCCTGTCTCATATCTTTTCCACTCTGTTACAAAAAGAGCTGCTTCAAACATCCTGCATCTAACATGCTGTCACACAAAGTTTCCTTAGTGGGCCAGTGAGATGGAGATTTCTCTCTGTGAGTTGGTAAATGACAAGCTGTCTTCTCTTTGTGTCCTGGCACCTAACCCTTCCACAAGTGACAGGGTACTCAGACCTTCCTTGCCCCCTCTGGCCCCTAACCAGCCTACCTCCATCACTTTCCTTCCTCAGCCAAAGGTGAATTCTGTCCACAGAGTCAGGTATACTCACTTGTGCAGTCTGAGCAGCCCAGTGCAGGTATGATTTCTGGCAGAGTAGCACTGGCCAGGCCCTTTTTATCCTGTCTGAATTCAAGGACTCATGGCAAACTCTCACTATTGTCAAGATGTCAATGCTAAGAGTTTTGGTTTCATCAGGCATAAAGGACTCTTTTGGCCCATCTCCATCCCTGGGACTTCACTCTGTTCTCTCCCTGTGGAACCATAATCTATGGAGCACAGAAACTTCCTGAAGCAAATTACAGTTAATGTGGAGTAATGAGCAGGAGTTACTGCAGTGATGCACAGTTCCTTCTGGGGTTTAGGTTTCTAGAAGCTGGTTACATTCACCCTTCATCCCCTTCATTAAACACCTGAACCAGGAATTAATTAGGAAGAATTATCATAGAGTTATAGGTGGGAGCTTTTCATACTTGTTTCCAGCGCATAAAACTTTGAGAATGAAAGACTAAGTGCTCCAATCAGGGTGGCCTTTAGGGAGTAGGTTAATAGAACACAGCTCAGGGGACCTCTATGGATCTTCTGGGTGCCATTTGCTGATCTGAGTATCCAAGAGACAAATGATGCACCCAGAGGCACTCTAGTAAATTCTCTGCTTTCTCTTTAGTGTGTCACTGGCTCTAGAAGCTCCCACTGTGCAGTCATTGTCCAACTGGGAGGGACATGTGAGGAATTAGCTGTCAGAACTGCACATCAGTGCTGAGTCCCTAACACCTCTCAGAAGTAGTTTTTCTTTCTTTCTTTCTTTCTTTCTTTCTTTCTTTCTTTCTTTCTTTCTTTCTTTCTTTCTCTCTCTCTCTCTCTCTCTCTCTCTCTCTCTCTCTCTCTCTCTCTCTCTCTTTCTTTCTTTCTTTCTTTCTTTCTTTCTTTCTTTCTTTCTTTCTTTCTCTCTTTCTAATTCGTGCATTATACCATAAAGGAGTTCCAAGGAAGTAAAAACAGCTAGCTTTAGATTCACTACAGGCTACAGACTTGCTTCAATCACACTTTTATGATTTCTAATCACCCCTTCCCCTATGTGATTTTCAATCAGCTTCCCCTCTGATGATTTGTCCAAGTTGTGGAAGAAATGTGCTGAATGAGTGCATAATGCTGAGACCTGCCTGTTAAGCAACAATATTTTCCTGGGCACTGTAAGAGCTGTGATTCCTTCAGCTGAGTTAAATTCGTAAGAATGAAATGTGGAGTAGAGGAGGATTCCTAATGATACCCAGAACAGATCACATGGTAGGAGAGACTGCAGAGTTGTCTAGGCTCCCCCTTGTCAGCCTTGCCTCACTGAGGACTCAGAGTCAACCATGTGCTGCCTGGGACTGTAAGAGAGTCACGTTTCAGTTACTTTATTTATTTACTGGTCCCGGGGATTGAACTCCCAACCTCGTGCTTGCCAGGCAGGTGCTTACACTGCTGAGCTAAATCCTTGGCCCAGTTACTTTATTTTTATACAAGTCTTTGATTTCCATCAGTGTGTATCTCAACTCCCACCAAGCTCAAGGATTTGTATGAGAGTGTAATACTGTTGCAACACATGGGTATTATTTGTAGTAGTTTGCATAGAGAAAAATCTAGCCATATGCTCTTTCACAATGAAGACGAGAGATTTCCAAAATTTTAGCTCAGTGTGGGTGGAAAAATAAACACTCAGAAACTTGGAAGAAGATAGTGCAACTTTTAGGAATTAAAGGGGCAGGAAAGTAAGGCAGGAGGTGACCCAAGACAAGGCATGCCCTGTGGATCTGGGACAGGGATTCTCGCCTGCATCGGTGGCCTGTGCAAATGGATGACAGATGGATCTCTGAGAAAGGCAGTGGGTCACCATAATCTTATCCAGGTGGGATAGCAACTGAAGCTATTTTACCAATAGTGGCTTCACCATTTTTTAAAATTTTATTTTAAAGAGATAAAAATCCAAAATTTCAAAATAAGTCAATAGGCAATTAACAATGGTTACTATATTGCATATTGTAATCATTAAAGTAGTTACTCAGAGTACAAGGCATGAAAAATTTCCCAAACAATATTTGCACAAACCTTTCTTTTCAATGAACTAAGACAAATGTGTAGTATAACTAGCTTGTGTATATATATATATATACTAGCTAGTGAATATATATATATTCCCCTTTTCCTTCTTTTCTCCTTTTCCCCATTCTAGTTTTCTTTCCTTTTGAACACTTTCTTCTCATTTCACAATATCTATTGTACATTTTGGATCTTATTTACTCTTTCAGCTTCTCACACTAGGGAGACAGTATGTTGTTTACACAAATATGTATGAGTCTGATTATTTCACTTATGTGTATGATCTTTACCTGCATCCCTTTACCTGTAAGTCTCAAGTTTATTCTTCTTTGTAGTTGAGTAGTAGTCCATTACATAAAATGATCACATCTTTTTCAGTTGATGGACATTTGGACATCCAGTTGGTAGACATTTGGATTGTTTCCAAGACCTACCTATTGCAAATTGTGCTGCTATAACATGGGTGCATATATATCACTGTAGTATAATGTTCTTAATTCTTCTGGGAAGATACCCGGGAGGGGAAGTGCTGGGTCAAATGTGATCTCTAATCTTAGTTTTTTGAAGAACCTCCACACTTATTTCCACAATGGTTGTACCAGTCTACACTCCTACCAAAAATGGACAAATGTTCCTTTTTCCCCACAGCCCTGCTAACATTTGTTATTGGTTATTTCTTGATGATAACCATTTTTACTGGGGTGAGAGGAAATCTCAGTGTTGTTTTAATTTGCATTTCTTGAATTATCAATGATGAAAATTTTTCATATATTATTTTGCTAACTGTATTTATTTATCTGAGAAGTGGGCATTCATTTCAGATGCCCATGTTTGAATTGGGTCTTTGAATTTGGGGGAGTTTGATTTTTTTCAATACTTTATGTGTTATAGATATGTTCTTTGTGTGAGGGAAGCCAGCTATAACTTTTTCCCTACTCTGTGGGGTGTCTTTTCACTCTGCTGGTGATTTCTTTCATTGTGCAAGAGCTTCTTAATAAGGTGAGATCCCATTTGTCTGTACTTTGTAGAATTTACCTAGTGGTCTGGGTTTTGTTCATGAAGTCTCTGCCTACACCTATGCCTTAAACATTTCTATTTTATCTTCCAGCAGATTTAGTGTTTCTGTTTTAATATTTAGATCTTTGATCCGTTTTGACGCATGGTGATAGAAATAGATCTAGTTTTATTCTGTGGCATGTGGAAAGCCAGCTTTACCAGAATGATTTATTAAAGAGGCTATGTTTCTTCCAGTGAAGATCTTTGGCCCTTTGTCAAAGATAAGGAGGCTGAGTGTTTGAAGTTGCTTCTGCATCTTCTATTCTGTTTCACTGATCTTCAGGTCTGTTTTTTTTTTTGCCAGTATTATGTTGATTTTATCACAGTAGCTCTATTGTATAATTTCAAATCAGGGACTGTGATGCCTCCTGCCTTGCCTTTGTTGCCCAGAATTGCTTCTACTATTCTAGGTCTCTTCTGGTTCCAAATGAATTTTAGGAATCTTTTCTCTGATTCTGTGAGGTATGCTAATAGTATTTTTTTGACTGGAGATTGCATTAAATTTGTGTAATAATTTTGGGAGAATTGCCATTTTCACTATGTTTGTTCTTCCTATCCATGAGTAACAGATACCTTTCCATTTTCTGATATCCTCTTTGATCTTTTCAGTTTATTATAATTTTCAGTGTGTAGATCTTCTACTTGCTTTGTTAGATTGATTCCACAGTATTTCATTATTCAGAATATGATTGTGAAATGTGTGGTTTTCCTAATTTCTTTCTTATGAGTTTGTTGCTTGTGTATATGAAAACTATTGTTTTTGAGTGTTGACTGTATCCAGTTATGCTACTGAGTTAGGTTATGAAATCTAGAATTCTTTCTGTGGAGTTTTGGGTTCTTTTATGTAGAGTATCATGTCATATGCAAATACCAATAATTTAAATTCTTCCTTTTCTTTCCTATTCATTTTATTTCTCTCTCTTGTCTCATTGTTCTTGCTGTTTTCAGAGCTATATTTAATGGGAGTGGTGATAGTGGGCATCCTTGTCTTGTTCCAGATTTTAGATTGAAAGCTTTCAGTTTTTGTCCATTTGGTATGAGGCTGACCGTTGGTTTGTCATAGATGGCTTTTATTAGATTGAGATAAGGACCATATATTCTAATCTTCTATAGAGTTTTTAATGTGAATGAGTGTTGGACTTTATTAAAAGGTTTTTCTGCGTCTATGGAGATGATCATGTGATTTTTGTTTTTGGTTCTCTTAATAAGGTATATTATATTTATTGATTTGCATATGTGGACCATTCCTGTATCCTTGCAATGAATCCTACTTGTCATGGTGTATAATGATTTAATTTGCAGGGAACTTTATTGCCTTTTTCTTTCAGGAAAGAGGTATTAGAATTGTTTGGTTTCCCCAAGCATACAGTAATGGATGCAAAATTTGTTCCTCAAAATGAAGCTTTTTGCACCACAGCCTCCAAGCTTTCACCAACCACATCTACAGAATGAAATTTATCAAATTTTTAGTTTCCATGGGTGATACTAAGACAAATCAGAATTGCCCAGAAGGAAAAAAAATTGTTGTCCTGATCTAGAAGGTGAAATACTCAAGAGTCACATGTGTTCTATGTGTACCCTGGGAGGAAGTCTGGCAACCTCCTGGAGCCAGGATGGGCTGAAAGCCTGCAGCCAGGTGGTACTTCTACCTTCAGCAGTTGAAGGTCCTTGTTCTCAATGCTGATCAAAACCATGATTGGCAATGTGCTGCTTCCTTGTTATTGGCAGCTCAAAGATTTATGTGCCAATGGTTGTCCACCCTTAGTTTTATAGTACTGACCATTGAGTACAAGGCTTCTTAGGTGCCTAGTATGCTGTTCATATGTGGGAGTTTGTTTCAGTGATAACAGAATTAAAGCTGAGGTATGATGGCCAGATATGTTCTCCCTGTAAATAGATAATCATGAAATGAATGACTCACAAAACTTATTGTAAACAAGGCCCAGGTCCCCAAAAAGTCATTAGGCTCAAGCTGATAAATTAATCTTTTTAAAATTTTATTTTGAAGAGAATAAAACAAAATATAATAGAAGAAAGAAGATCAGAACAAAACAATGTAAGCAACATAGGATTTCAAAACAAGACAACAGGAAATCAATAGTGGCTACTATAATGTTTCTTGTTTTCTTTGAAATAGTTGTCCATATCTTCACATACAATGAATTCAAACAAAATAAAATAATATAAAAATGATCAAAACAAAAGAATGAAAGCATTACCAGCCTTCAAAACCAGACAATAGGAAAATCAACAATGGCTACCATAATGTTTCTTGTTCTCTTCAAAATAGCTGTCCATACCTACACACATGCTGAAATCAAATAATAGAAAACAGCCTAAAACCAAAAAAAATGAAGAGTAAAAAGCATTATTGGACTTCAAAAAAAAAGATAGGAAAACAGCAATGGCTACCATAATGTCTCATTTTGTTAAAAATAGATGTTCATACCATTACACATAATAGAGTCAATTCTTGTAAACTCTTTAGGAGAAGTTCTAGGCATGTATAGTCCTATACATGTACATCTGTCCTTTCTGTATTAGAGGAAAAGCAAAACAAAATACAAGAAACAAATAAATAACACTAACAAAGAGCCCAAAACAATAACAATATAGGCTTTCAAAGCAAGGTGGTAGGAAATTAACAAAGGTTGTTATTTTGCATAGTTATCTTCAAAAGAGTTACTCAGATTACTAGATATAAACATGAAAAATTGATCTAGTCCTATGAATGATAACTGTTTTGTTCCAAGAACTAATAGAATTAGTAGTAAAATCATCTTAATTGTCTTAAATGTATATATAGAAATTTGTATCTTTTTTCTTTCCCTTCTTTTTTTTCTCCTTTTCCCTGAGTGATTTTTTCCCCTTTGAACAGTTCCTTATCCTTTCACAATATTTATTGAAGATTTTGTGTCTTACTTACTCTTGGAGTTTCTTTCACTAGGGAGACAATATGGTATTTACACATGTGAATTTGATTTGTTTCACATCTGAGTATGGTCTTAAGTTGTATCCATTTAACTATAAAAGCCCAATGTGATCCTTTTTATTGCTGAGTAGTATTCCATTGTATAAAAATATCACATCTTTTTTATCCGTTCCTCAGTTGATGGGTATTTAGGTTGTTCTCAAGATCTGGCTATTACAAATTGTGCTGCTATAAACGTGGGTGCACATATATTACTGTGGTATGTTTTCAGTTCTTCTGGGAATATGCTCAGAAGTGGAATATCTGGGTCAAATGGGGCTTTTAATCCCAGCTTTTTGAGGAACCTCTAGACTGATTTCCACAGTGCTTGCACCAGTCTACATTCCCACCAACAGTGCAGAAGAGTTCCTTTCCCCCCACAGCTTCTCCAGCATTTGTTATTGGTGGTTTTCTTGATCCTGGCCATTCTTTCTGGAGTGAGATGGAATCTCAGTGTGGTTTTAACTTCCATTTCTCTAATGACCAATGATGCTGAAAATTTTCTTACATATTTATTTTCCATGTGTATTTCTTCAGCTGAGAAGTGATGTTCATCTCAGATGATAATTTTTGGATTGGGTCTTTGAATTTCAGGGACCTGATTTTTTAAAATTCTTTATATGATGTAGATAGAAGTCATTTGTCTAATGGACCATTGTCTAAGATATTTTTCCCCAATTCATGAGTTTTCTTTTCACTCTGTTGGAGATTTCTTTTGACATGCAAAAACATTTTAGTAAGATGAGATCCCAGTTGTTGATTCTGGGAAGTAATTCCCAGGCAGTTTGATTTTTGCTCATACATTTTCTGCCTATCCCTATGTCTTCAAGATTTGTACCTAGTTTGTCTTTCAGCAGATTTAATGTTTCTGTTTTAATATTGAGATATTTGATCCATTTTGACTTTAGTTTAGTACACAGTGATAGGCATGGGTCTAGTTTTAGTTTTTGGCATGTGGGAAGCCAGTTTTTCCAGCACCATTTATTAAAGAGGCTATCTTTCTTCCAGTGAATGAGTTTGGCACCTTTGTCACAGATAAGATGGCTGAGTGTGTACTTATAGTTGTATTTTCTAATCTTCCATTGATCTTCAGGTCTTTTTTTTTTCCAGTAGAATGCTGATTTTATCATAGTAGCTTTGTAGTATAAGTTCAAGTCAGGTATTGTGATGCGTCCTGCCTCCCCGGTGTGGCTCAGAATTCTAGGGCTTTTCTAGTTCCAGATGAATTTTAGAATGATTTCTCTGCATCTGTGAGGTATACTAACAGTATTTTGATTGGAATTGCACTAAATCTGTGTAACAATTTTGGGAGAATGACCATTTTCACAATGTTTCTTCCATGAACAAGGAATGTCTTTCCATTTTCTGAGATTCTCTTTGATTTCTTTTTTGAGAGTACTATAATTTCCAGTGAATAGATCTTTTACTTCCTTTTTTAGATTGATTACTAAGTATTTCATTTTTTTGGATGTGTTAGTGAAGGGTGTGCTTTCCTTTATTTCTCAGTGAGTTTCTTATTTGTGTACAGGAATGGTATTGATTTTTGAGTGCCAGCTTTGTAACCAGTTATATTACTGAATTCGGTTATCTAGAAGTCTTTCAATGGAGTTTTGGAAGGTTTCCTATGCAGAGTATCATGTCATCTGCAAATGATGATAATTTAACTTCTTTCTTAACTTCTCCTTTCAAGGAATAAGGAATCCTTATTCCTTTTATTTCTTTTTGTTGTCTAATTGCTCTGGCTAATATTTCCAGTGCTATATTGAGTAGGAGTGGTGATAATGGACATCCTTGTCTTGTTCCTGATTTTAGAGTCAAAGCTTTCAGTTTTTGACCATTTAGTATGAGGCTGGCTATTGGTTTGTCATACATGGCTTTTATCAGATTGATGTAAAGTCTATCTGTTCCAATTTTCTGCAGGGTTCTTGTCATGAATGAGTGTTGTATTTTATCAAAACCTTTTTCTGCATCTATTGAAATGATCATGTAATTCTTATCTTTGGTTCTCTTGACATAGTGTGTTAAATTTATTGATTTGTGTATGTTGAGCCATCCCTGCATTCCTAGAATGAATCCCACTTGGTCATGGTGTATGATCTTCTTCATGACTTGCTGCATTCTGTTTGCCAGTATTTTATTGAGAATTTTTGCATCTATGTTCATTAGGGAGTTTGGCCTGAATTTTCTTTTTTGGTTGGGTCTTTTTCTGGTTTTGGTGTTAGGGTAACACTTGCTTCCAGGAATGAGTTAAGGAGACTTCCTTCCCTTTCTATTTCACTAAGGAATTTGAGGAGTGTTGGTATTAAATCTTCCCTACATTTCTTGTAGAATTCAGCTGTGCAGCCATCAGGACCTGTACTTTTCTTTGTTGGTAAGGTTCTAGTTACATTTTCAATTTAATAATTGAAATTTGGTTATTCAGCAGTGTTACATCTTTTTGATCCAGCTTTGGTAATTCATATGTGTTTAGGAATCTGTCAATTTCTTCTATGTTAAACCTATGCGAGTAGAGGTTTCTAAAATAGGAATTGATGATCTTCTGTATTTCCCCAGGGTCTGTAGTGATTTTTCCCTTTTCATTTCCTATTACATGAATAAGTTTTTCTTCCCTTTTTAAAAATAAGTTTGGCTAGGGGCTTATCAATTTTATTTATTCTTCTGAAGAACCAACTCTTTAATTAGTTAATTCTTTGTATTGTTTTCTTAGTCTCTATTGCATTAATTTCTGCGTTGGTATTTATAATTTCCTCCCTTCTTTTGGCTTTTGGCTTGATTTGCTCTTCTTTTTCTAGGTATTTGAAGTGTAGCATCAGGTGTTTATTTGTGTTCATTGTTTCCTCATGTGGGAATTCACCTTGATAAATTTCCCTCTGGGGACTGCTTTCATTGCATCCCACTGGTTCTGCTAAATTGTACTTGTACTTTCATTTGCTTGTAGATATTGTTTAATTTCTTCTTTAACTTCCTCTTTGACCCATTGATTTTTTAGGAGTGTATTATTTAATTTTTATGTATTTATGATGTTTTTGCAGTTTCTTTTGTCATTTGTTTCCAGTTTTATAGTACGATGAACAGATAATTTCAATTCTTTTGTATTTACTTAAGCATGTTCTGTGGCCTATTCTACTTTAGAGAATGTCCCATGTGCAGCTGAAAAGAATGTATATTCTAATGTTGTTGGTTAGATGATTGTACATGTCTACTAAGTCCATTTGTTCACAAGCTTGAATGAATTCCATTATTTCCTTGCTGATTTTCTGTCTAGTTGATTTGTCCCATTGTGTCAATGAGGTGTTCAGGTCTCCTGTTATAATTGTGTTTTGCTTATTTGATTTTTCATGTCTATTAATATTTGTTTTATACATCTGAGTGCTCCCATATTTGGTGCATATATATTTAGGATTGTTATCTCTTTCTCTTAAAGTTTTCACCTAACCAGTATGTAGTGACCTTCTTTATCTCTTTTGAACATTCTTTGTTTGAAGTTCACATTGTCTATGAACAGAATTACTAGCCCTATTTTTTTTTGGATTCCTGTTGCATGTATTTTTTTCCATGCTTTGACTTTTAGTCTATGAATTTCCTTTTGGTTTTGATGGATTTCTTGTATACAGCACACGGTTGGATGTTGTTTCTTGATCCAGTCTGTTTCTTTTAAATGATGAATTGAGGCTATTTACATTAATGGTTATAACTGATACATATTGGTTTATTTTTGTCATGTTATCTTTCTGCTGCCAGTTCTTTACCTTTCCCCTCTGTTTGTTTGCATTCCTTAGTGTTTTTTTTTCTGTTGGTGTTCTTGAAGTTGTAGTTTTTGTTTTGTTTTGTTTTGTCTATCTAGAATACCTTTTAGTATTTTTGCAGAGTTGGTTTGGTGATCATGAAGTTCTTCAGCTGTTCTTTGTCATGGTCATGGAAGTATTTTAGTTTTCCTTTGATTTTGAAGGACAGTTTTGCAGGGTACATCAATATGAGTTGGAAGTTGGTTTCCTTTAGGATCTGAAATACTTCACTCTATGCTCTTCTTCATTGTTTGTGTTGAGAAGTCTGCTGTGATTCTGATTGGCTTCCTTTATAGGAAGGAAAAAGCTTCTCTCTTACAGCTTTTAATATTCTGTCCTTCCATTGAATTTCTGGGATATTGATTATGATACATCTGGGTGTAGATTTATTTTGCTTATGGCTAATTGGAGTTCTATATACTTCACTTATGTGTATGTCACTTTTCTTTCTCATGTTTGGGAAATTTTCAGCTATTCCTTCTATAAATAGTCTTTTGATATCATTTGTGTTGTCACCTATCAATCTTATGTTGTTTTTCTGTACATCATCTTGCAACTGTTGAGTTGGTATTTCCTGATTCTTTGTTATTTTTAGATCTTTTTTTCGCTATCTGCAATCTTGTCTTCAAGATTTTAAAGTCTATCTTCACTTTCATTGAGGCAGTTTTGCCAACTTTCAATGGAATTTTTGATATCCTAGATATCTCTTCAAATCTGTTTCATACATTCTTTGCCTTCTTATATTGTTCACTGAAGGTTTCCATGCAAACACTCAGACACTCTGCAGTTACAATTAAAGGAGGTCTCATTTATGCTCCAGGTAGTGGAAGATCATAGCATCATCCACTGCCACGTCCTAGTCCATCCACGCCTTGTGACAAGGTCCATGGGTGGAGGAGAGCGCTTCAAGGAATCGCTTCTCCAGGAAAAGGACACCGCATGTGGGAATTGGGTGCGAGGATCTTGTAATGTTTTGTACTGATAATTGCAATTTGTGTAATTCACATATACATATTTTCATGTAATACTCAATATGAAATCAAAAATAGAAACTCCAGAGGAGTTACTAGAAACCCTCTAGATAACTTTGTGAAAACTAATTGTGAAATTTTACCTTCTGTGAGTAATATGAGAGAGTTTATACAAAAGCTTTAAATGAAAGAGCTCATGGGGGAGGATTTACAAAATTCCTGTGAGACAACTGCCCTGAAACACTGGACAGGCAGCCAGAGACGGGCAACTAGGACACATATGTTAGGCCACCGGCCACCTAAGACAGGCACAGGACCAATTGCTGTCCTGCAGGCCCATGATGGGTAAGGCCTGTTTGGGTTCATATGAAAAGTCCTTGACCCAAGACAGGCACTGTCCTACAGGCAGCCAGAGATGGGCAACTAGGACACATATGTTACACCACCGGCCACCTAAGACAGGCACAGGACCAATTGCTGTCCTGCAGGCCCATGACGGGTAAGGCCTGGTTGGATTCATATGAAGAGTCCTTGACCCAAGACAGGCGCTATCCTCACAGGGCCTGCCATACTCCCATAAGTGATAAGGGGAAAAAATGTAGGGAGCGGCATGATAGCTTCACAGCTGCCGCTCCATCTCTCCCTCCTGTGGGCATCCAGGTGTGTCGGCTTACATTTTCCAAGCTAATTAAGTAACAAGATTAAAGTGTTACAAAGGTGAAAAAAGTTAGCAAATATATACTCCAGCTTCTAAAAATAAAATAGATTCAGATTCACTCACAGACGGGTGTGCAGTGTCTTCTGTCTCTCACTCGCCAACTCCCTGACCACCTTTGGCACCCCTGAGCCCTTCCGCAGCTGGACTCCGGCAATCCACATAGTGTTAGCTATGTAGGCATAAAAATTCAAGACTTGTAGGGACAAGGAGGCTTTCACTCATATTTCAGAGAAAGGCCTGGGAGGACAGTAAATGTGTTCCTAGGAGAGCAGGGTTTGAGGCTAAAAGTGCAGTGAAGCCCCTAAACAGTTAGAGAAAGCAGGAACTTGGAATGTATGAGAAAGCTAAGCAATAAGCAGAGCAAGCCTAAGACAGAAGTCATAAGAGCTAAAACCACCAGAAATGTCATGGGACAAATGTAGGACAAGGAAAGGAGAGGAACCTGTAGACAGGAAAAGGCCTCCTTTAACTCTTTCTGGCTAACCTGGACCAGAAAGGGTTAAAACTTTACTGAGGGGCTAGTAACAATCCCAGAGAAAGCCATTAAGCCAGGCAGGCAAAGCACCCAGCTATCTCTCTCCGCCTTACAAAGAAGACACTTAAAAGACTCTCTCTCTCTCTCTCTGTGTCTCTCTCTGTCTCTCTTCATATACATGTATAATATTCTCTCACTATGTTTCCCTTTACTTAATAATTGCCAACTGAACCTTGTGTGTACAACCCTCTTACTAAACCCATTCTGACAGGACAAAAGAAACCAAAGTGAAACTCACATAGGAATTTGCACATAGAGAATGGTACCTGGAATGGGACCTAAAATAGCCAATTAAGTTGTAACACACTCCAAGGAGAAGAGTCTTTCTTCCACATTAATAAAAAGGCCTGAGAACCAGGGACCTTGGGCCTTCCATCTTTCCAGTGAACCCTACTTTGATTTAAAAGGCTGTCTCTCTTTCCCCACCTTTCCAATAAAGTGACCAATATAATATCTTCCTTTTATTATAGTTTATAACTCTTATTATTTATTGATGAGACAATGCTCATGCCCCTGGACATGACACTCTGAAGTTCATATTTTACTGCAGCTTGCCCTGTGTGTTATACATGGGGGTACAGGATTTAATGTTTGTCCTGTTGGATTTTGGTTTTAGCTTTCTCCCATTAGAGTCTATCCCCATATTTCTCCCTTTTGAAATGGAAAAGTTTACAATTGTGTCATTGCATTAACTTTCTTTTTTTTTATTTTTGCAAGGACTTATAGCTAACAGTTTGATTTAAATTTCAGAACATATTGGGACATGGACTTTTTAGCAATGATGAAACTGGCAGGACTTCAGCAAATCTTAGGGATGGACTAAATATTGTTTTGAATGAAGAGATGTACATGAGTCTTTTGGGGACAAGGGGAAGAATACTATGGCTTATACTTAGATGTCCTCCCAAAGCCACCTGGTCTCAAAGATGGGATTTTTAAAAGGGGACTGGGTTAGGGTGGTATAGATAACTTGCTGTCAGATGATGGGTTCTGGTCAAAAGAGATGGGTCACTGTAACTGTGATCCAGGAGAGTATAGCTCCCTTCCAGACTCCTCCCTTCACTCTGCTTCCTGTCTACCTTGAGATAAGCAACTTCCTTCCCCTGCACCCTTCTGGCACCCCTCCCTATCTTAGGGTCAGACTGCTATGAAATGAAATCTCTTCAAACTTTGGACCAAAGTAAACCTTTCCTCTGTAAAGTTGTGGATGTCAGGTATTCTGTACTAGGGACTAAGATACTATCTAAACTTGACATAAAAATCAAGATGAAAAATGAGATTGGGAGAATTTAGATAAGAGAAAAACCTTATCTAGGGTTGAATTTGAAAGCTAGCTTAGACTGATCATAATAAGCCCTATTTTGAATCGATTTGAAAAAACTTTACCACAGGCTAGAAAGTTAACTGAAAGTATTGTTTCTCCAAAGTCAAGCAGCAATTGCAAATGTGTTTATGACACTTTTTGTGTGGAGTATATTTTTTGCATCAATTATTCCTAATCTGCTTTGATACACTTTCCTAGTATTTGGAATTCTTAGCTCATAAACTGCCCACAGTGCTCCTCTCTTTGCACCTCCTAACACCTAAACATTTCTCATTTTCTAATCTGCCTTAATAAATACCTGGTCCAGAATTGACCTAGTCTTCCTTCAGAAATCATGACATAACCCAGTGGATATGCTGACCTCTCCTATCATATGTCCTGAGAAATAAGACCAGGCCTTATATTAATTTTTTCTCTAAAATATGCAGTGTAGGTATTGGTTATTAAGGTATGACAATCTACATTTCTTCATATATAGCAATCTACTTGTATTCATTTATTCATGTACAGAAATCTACATTTAATCAAATACAATTATGTTATCTTCTTCTATATAGAGTATGGAGTTGCAAGAAATTTAGGCAAGAATTCAGTGTGGAGAGTTATGATGATGTTATTGAAGAAGATGACCACTTGATATGTATTTATAGTGGAATTCCTGAAAAGCATCACTATGTAGAAATTCTAGAAATATGAATGCAAAACCCACTACATAAATATATAACCAATGTATTGCCATCTCACAGAATGACTCACCTGGTCAGTGTAAGAAAGGAGAATCTCCTGGTTGCTCAGAGAGCAGGAGCACAGCTGTCAGTAGCATCCTAACAACATCACAGTAGCACAGCTCCTACTGCTTCCCATTGGCCACACAGTGCTGACCATAAATGAACCTGAGCACTGTAGGAACAGCAGAAAGGGAATTAGGAGGAGATTCAAACATAGCACAAAAATTAGCTGAAAGATCAAACGTTAGAATCCAGTTTGAATTCAGAAGAGGAATCCTTGGGAAATACCAAGATGTGAGGAATAAAAACTATTATCAATCCTTTGACAAATTCTAAATATATGCCTGGGAATAACTTCTCAACTTCCCGTTATTGAGATTTCATTAATTTGCAACAGAGTTTCTTATGTGTATGAAGATTTGTTTCAGACACTATTGAGAAAAAAATTTATAGTATTACACAAAGGTATGTAGGAAAACAATCCAGTTTATTTTAGAAAGATTATCTTCATGTGCTTGAAGGGTTTAATATTTAAAGATTATGTCTAATCACATAGTATTAAAATTTTGCCTTATCTGGTATATCAGTCTAATATTTAAATTTATAGCAAAACATCTTTCATTAAGTCAAGTGAAAGTACATAAAATATTACATTTGTCCCCTTTTCTTACCTCTATCAAATAATATTTATTTCCTGCATTTGAATGAAGAGTTGTCCCATACATCTAAAGTGAATTAGGATCACCTTAGAAACACAATGATAAGTAAAATAAATCATACTCACAAGCTTAAGTATCACATAGTGTCTCTTATATGAGAAATCCAAAATATAAAGAAAGAGCAAATAAAAGATAGACAATAGTGTAACCAGCTTCCTCTCTGGGTTTTTGTCTTGAGGGTGACAAGGATTGAAGTAACAAGATGAAAGGACACAGCAAACAGTGGTGAATGGACTGGGTGTAGAAAGAATAAAAAGGAATAAAGTTAAAAAATTAGAAAAAATAAAAAGGAAGCTCCCTCTGACAGGAGGGGCTGTAACAGACAGAAGCAAAGATGTTTAAGTCTGGAGACTTACACAGTCTTGTGGAGTAGAACAGTGTAGGGGACATGAAAGAACGCAGGTAGACAGTTGTCATTCTTGTTATTGCTGCAAAAATATGTCTACAAATTAAGATATATACATACTGATATATATATATATATATATATATATATATATATATATAATTTTTGCATTTTAGCCCTCTGAGACTTTTTCTCATTTACTTAGGGAGTTGTCCTTTGTCATTTGCGCTCTAATAATTTGAATTTTATTTTAAACTATTTTATTGGTATATTTCAGGTAAACATAATGAAAATATTCATCATATGGAATTTGTACCTGTACATGGTATATCTTGATTTTTCTTTTTTTCTCACTCTCCTTCCTTCTCTTCAACTCTTTTTCCTCTCATGTAAAAAAGCTTTGTTTCCATTTTTTCCTTTTATTCTTTTTTTTAATCTTGTCCCTCCTATTCTTTCTCTCTCTAACCTCCCTCTTCCTCTCTCATTTGAATATTTTCTTCCCATTTCCCAATATCATACATTTTGATTCTTATTTACACTTTCAGTTTCTCATACCAGAGAAGCAAAGTGGTATTTAAATGTGTGTCTGATTTATTTCACTTAGGAGTATTTTCTCAAGATGTATTCAAGCTTATCTTTATGGCAGACTATTACTCTGTTGAAAAAACCTCCACATCTTCTTTATCCATTCACCAGTTGATGTTTTAATATTTAGATGTTTGATCTATTTTGGTTTTAGTTTAGTACATGAAGAAAGCTATGTATCTAATTTTACTCTCCAGCTTGTGGAAAGCCACTTTTTCCAGCACCATTTATTAAAGAGGTTATCTTTCTTCCAGTGAAGAGTGTTTGGCTACTTTGTCAAAGATAAGTTGACTAAGTATGTTTTGAGTTGTTTCTAATCTCTTTCACTGAACCTTGGGTCTATTTCTTGTGGTTTTGTTTTTTGTCAATACTATCTTTTTTAATTAAATTTTTTATTTTTATTTTGAAGAGAATAAAACCAAATGAAATAAAACAGAATAGAGTCAATCAGAGCAAAACAATGGATGTGATACAGGACTTCAAAACAAGATAAAAGGAAATCAATAATGGTTATCATAATGTCTCTTGTTATCTTCAAAATTACTGCCTATACCATCAGGCATAATAAAATCAAACAAAACAGAACAGAATAAAACCAGTCAAAACAAAACAATGAAAGCAATACAGGGCTTCAAAACAAGATAATAGGAAATCAATAATAGCTACCATAATATATTTTGTTATCTTTGAAATAGCTGTCCATGCCATCAAGTACAATAAAACAAAACAACACAGAATAAAACAGAACAATGAAACATTGAATAGAACAATGAAAACAATATGGGCTTCAAAACATGATAAATTAACAATGGCCACTGCCTTCCCTTTTTAGACATTCCCTCCCCTTTTGCTTTCACAACATCTATTGTGCATTTTGGATTACACTTACTCCTTTAATTTTTTCTACTATAGAGACAACACAGTGTTCTCCCATGTGGCTCTGAACCATTTCATCCATGAGAATGATCCCAAGTTGTATGCGTTTACCTACAAGAGCCTTGAGGATATCTTTATAGCTGAGTAGCTTTCCATTGTAGAAAAATGCCATGTCTTCCATATCCATTCTGCAATTGATAGGCAAGCTACCCCTACTTTTTTTTGGTTCCCTATCACACAGAGCATTGTTTTCTCTCCTTTCATTTTCAGTCTATGAATTTTCTTTTAAATTAAATATGTTTCTTGTATAAAACATATTGATCTTGTTTCTTGATCCACTCTGCCTGTGTTTCTTTTTATTGGTGAACTTAGGCCATTTACATTAATGATTATGGCCAACATGCACTGGATCACCTCTGTCGTGCTATTTGCCTGCTTTTGGCAGCCTACTTTCCCTCTCCGTTCAACTGTCTGCCACTGTTCCTGGAACTGTGGTCATTTTTTTCTCCTCTAGGATGGCCTTCAGTCTTCTTTGTAGGGTTGGTTTGGTGGCCATGAATTCCTTTAGTTGTTCTTTATCATGGAAATATCATGTTTCTCCGTTAATTTTGAAAAATAGTTTTGCAGGGTACATCAATCTGACTTGGAAGTTGTTTTCTTTCAGGACTTGAAATACTTCAAACTCTTCTTGACTTGATAGTTTGTGTTGAAAAGTCTATCATAATTCTGATGGGATTTCCTTTATAGGTGATCTGTTTCTTTTTTCTAACAGCTTTTAACATTCTGTTCTTGTATTGAATTTCTAGAATTTTGATTATTATGTCTGGGTGTAGACTTATTTTGGTTATGGTTAGTTGGAGTTCTATATGCCTCACTTATCTGCATGTCACATCCCTTTTCCATGCTTGGAAGTTTTCTGCTATTACTCCTGTAAATAGGCTTTTAATGTTATTTGTGTTGACCCTTGTTTTTTCACTCACACCTATTATTCTTATGTTATTCTGCTTTGCATTGACTTGCATCCATTGAATTATTATTTCCTGGTTCCTTATTATTTTTAAGAGATCTTTCCTTTTGTGATCATTTTGTGATCTTTCCTTTTGTGAAAACCTGTCTTTAAAGTTTGAAAGTCTATCTTCAGTTTCTTTCAAGCAGTTTTACCAGCTTTCAATGGAGTTTCTAATTTCCTGGATATCTCTTTGAATGTGTTTCATGTATTCTCAATCTTTTTTATATTGTTCATTCAAGATTTCCCTCATTTTCTTATCTTTTTATCTATGACTTTTTAAGATGTTCTTAGAAATTCTTTTATTATGTTTTTCATTTCTGCTTTTACCTGAGATAATATTTCTGTTCTAATTTCTTTTATAGCCTCATGAAGTTGTTTCTTTACTTGAGATGCCATCACTTCAGAAACTTCGGATGTGTGATTCCCGGTTTCTTCTGTGTTTACATCTCCTGGACTTGCTCTGCTTGGGTTGGAGGCCAGAGTCTGCCTCTTGCTTCTTCATCTTTTTTTTTTTTTATTTTGAAGGAAGTATAAATACAACAGAACAAGACAGAACAAAGCCAATTGAGACAGTGCAGAGAATTTGGTACAGAACTTCACAGCAGGTTACCGGGATAACACTAATAGGTACCATAGTATATCTCATTATCTTCACAGTAGTTGTCTAGTCAGTTAGGTATAGCAAAATCAAACCAAAGACAGAACATTATAAAATCAATTGAAAGAGAACATTGAATAGAGCAAAGCAATTAACCATATTGAAATGCAACTGAAAAGAACACTTGCTTTCAAGAAGATAGAGGAGACCCCCCCCATATTTGCTATATTGCATACAGTCATCCTGCCAAGAGATGCTCAGACCTCTGTCCCCAGTTGCTAGTGTATATGGAGGGGAGGTGTTGGGATGCTTGATTCCAAGCCCATGCACTGGTAGGCTCACAGGAGACACTACTGGGTCTCCTCCTGGTTCACACCGGAGGAAGGTTCTTACCAAGAGGGCGGGCAAATTGCTTCTTTGTGCAGCCTCCTGGGTTCCACCATGGCTATGGCTGGATCTCAGGGGTGGCTCTCTGATTCTCTTCTTGGCTCAGGCCAGAGGAAGGCGCTTACCAAGAGGGTGGGTGAATTGCTTCTTTGTGCAGCCTCCTGGGTTCCGCGATGGCCATAGCTGGGTCTTGGGGCTGCTCTCTGGTTCTCCTCTTGGCTCACGCCGGAGGAAGGCACTTCTACTTCTTCATCTTATCATATTCCTGGATTCTTCTGGACAAGTGGGTAGTCAGGTCTCAGGCACTTCCTGCATTGGCTATAATTAATTACTCTGAAACATCACCATTTGGCTCTCCTGGCCAGTGTTGGCTATGGGTATCTGATGGTGGCCATTGGGTGTGCTGGTGCAGGGCTGGCTGCTGCTTTGCCCAGCCTATGCTGGCTGCCTGATGGTGACTGGAGTATGTGTGAGAGCAGGACTGGTTGCTGCTTCCTGGACCTGAGCTGGTTACTTATGGGAGTCCTCTCTGATGGTGGCTAGAGAGTGCATGGGGGTGGGGCTGACCACTACCTACTGGACCTGAGCTGGTTACCTGGGGGGCATCCCTGATGGCAGCTGTAGTGCCACCATGTTGTTTTTATCACAATAGCTTTGTAGTATAATTTCAGGTCAGGATTATAATGCCCCCTACCTTGCCTTTGTTGCCCAGAATTGCTTTTGTTATTCTAGGTCTCTTCTGGTTCCAAAAAAATTTGAGAATTGTTTTTCTCTAATACTGTAAAATATACTGTTAATATTTTGATTAGGGTTGCATTAAATCTGTGTAACAATTTTGGAATTATGGTCACTTCCACTATTTTGGTTCTTCCTATCCAAGAACAAGGGATAGGTTTCATTTTATGATATACTCTGTGATTTCTTTTGTCAGAGTACTGTAGTTTACAACTTAAAGGTCTTTTACTTCCAACACATTAATAGAGTCGAGGACAAAATCCTCATGATCATTTCAGTAGACACAGAAACAGCATTTGACAAATTGCAACACTCATTCATGATAAAAACCATAAAGAAAATTGGTATAGATTATCTTTATCTCCATCTGAAAAAAGCCATCTATGACAAACCAACAGCCAACATGTTACTAAATGAACAAAAGCTGAAAGGTTTCACTCAAACAGGAACAAGACAAGGGTGTCCACTATCACCACTTTTATTCCATATAATTCTGAAAACAGTAACCAAAGCAGTTAGACAAGAGAAAGAAATAAAAAGAATAAATATAGAAAAGGAAAAAATCAAATTATCATTATTTTTAAATGACATGATGCTCTGCATAGAAGACCCCAAAAAACTATCAAAATCTTCTAGTTTTTATATTTAAGTAATTTTATTCATACAATTTAGTTATATATAATGATCATATTCATAATAGGGAATTTATAGCTGCACGTGATATATACTGATGTCTCTCTCCTTGTACCCATTCCCCTTCCCTCCCTTCAACTCCTCTTCCCCTCCTTATTTATAAAGTTTTATTTCCATTTTATCCTCCTTCTTTCATTTTTTCTTTTCCTTTCCTTCCTTTTCCTCTCCCCCTCTCTAGTTTCCATTTTTTTTTGTTTAAAGAGAGAAAAAAAACCAGAAAACAAGGGAATCAATAATATAAAATTCCAAAAAAAGAAATAAAATAAACTAAACACTAAGAAATCACTTGTTGACAAATTACATACTGCCATATTAGAAATAGTTGTTCAAGTTACAGAATTAAGACACACAAAATAGACATTTAAGCCATGAGACTGCAAACAATTCTGCTCAATGATCCAACAAAAACTTAGTAATATGGTTATCAATCCTATACCTTTAATCTAGTTTCCATTTTATCATATATATATATGTATATATGATATATATATGTATATAATTTTACAGAGAATAAAACAAAAGAGGACAGGACAATGCAGATCAGAACAGAACAATACAAGCAACACAACACTTCACAACAAGACAATTGGATATCAACTGTAGCTACCGTAATATCCCTTTCTTTGAAATACTTGAGCATAGCTTCACAAACAATAATATCAAACATAACAAAATAGAATAAAAGCATTTAAGAGAATGAAAGTATTAAAAGTCATTCTCAACCAAATAATAGAAAATGAACGATGGCTACTATATCTCATTTTCCATAAAAATTTTGTTTATATTATTTCCCATATTAAAGTCCAGTAAGACACAACATGATAGAACCAATGGTAATAGAAGAACAAAAGCATGGTAGGACTTCAAAGCCAGATGATATTAAATCATCAGTGGCTGACATAGTGTCTTGTTTTATCCAAAGTAGCTGTTTATACCATCACACATGATAAGGTTGAATAAAACAGAATAAAACCACTCCAAACAATAAGTGAAAACATTACAAAACTTCAAAGCCATATAATGGGGATCCATTATTACCATAGAATCTTATGTACTCTTACCTTTTCTTATACAAGGGAGACTATGCAGTATTTATACATGTGAGTTTGATTTATTTCACTTAATAGTATGGTCTCAAGTTGCATCCATTTATTTATAAATATCTCAATTTAATCATTCTTTATAGCTGAGTAGTACTCCATTATATAAAAGAACCATAATTTTTTAAAAGATTTTATTTAAAGAGAAACAAAAGCATGTAAAGGGTAGAGATAATACAGAATTCCAAAAAAAAGATAAACAATAAGAAATCACTAGTTAATAAATTACATATTGTCCTCTTAGAAATAGTTGTTCAAGTTACAAAATTAAAACATACAAAGTAGGTAGTCAAACAGTGAGAGTGTGAACAGTTATGCATGCATGAATCTCTGCATGTATTTCTATATGTATTTCTGCATGTATTTCTATATGTATTTCTTTCTGTATTAGAGGGAAAAACAAAACTTAGCAAGATAAAGCAAAACAAATTCCTATAAAAACATGAAACCAAAAAGTATAAAACCATAGTACAAGGTGATCTACAATGATTACTGTGTTGTTTCTTATTATCTTCAATAGAATGTCTATATCATCAGGCATAATTGAATATAACAGTATAATTGAGTATAGTAGTAAATAGCAATATTAGTAAAATAAAACATTGTAGACAGTATAAAACTTCAAAGGCAGGTAGTAATCAAACCAGAGTGGATATTCTGGTGGATCTTGTCATCTTAAGTGCAATTGCCTATACTCTCAGACTTGATACTATCAATCATAATAGCTTTGAATAAAATCTATCAATATAAAACAGCGATCCAACAAACCAGATTTGATTATGATCAGTCATGGTAAAACTGTGTAGGTTTTACAGAGCTTTAGATTAAGTTAATAGGAAATTAAGGATGATTACCGTACTATATCCTGTTATTTTCAGGATTACTGTCTGTGCCCTCAAATCTAGTACAGGTAGAATGACTGGAACAGAATATAATACATCTAAGCAGAGTAGTGTGAGTAATGTGTGTTTTAAATCCTGATACACTATTAAAAATATAGCGTATCAAGGCCATCTATGTTAGAGTTTCTAGTTATCCTTCTCTGCCTCATTTCTGCTATGCTACTTTTCTGCCTTTGTCTAGTTTTCTCCTTCATTCTACTGCCTGCCCCACTCATTGAGGCCTTTCTGCCACTGTTCCTAAAATCCTGGTATTTTTTTCTCTCTCTCTAAAATGTCCTTCAGCGTTCTCTGCAGGGTTGGAGAGAAACTCTCCGAGTTCCTCTTTGTCATGGAATCATCTTGTTTCTCCATTAATTTCTAGTGACAGTTTTTCAGGGTACATCAATCTGGGCTGGAGGCCACCTTCCCTCAAGACTTGGAAGACTTCACTCCAACCTCTTCTTGATCTGATGGTCTGTGTTGAGAACTTAGCCGTGATTCTGATGGGCTTACCTTTATAGGTAATCTGTTTCTTTTCTCTGACGGCTTTTAATATTCTGTTTTTATATTGAATTTCTGGTATCTTGATTATTATATGTCTTTGTGTAGCTCTGTTTTGGTTGTAGGTGGCGGGGGTTCTGTATGCCTCACACAACCGAATGTCATTTTTTTCCCCCATGCTTGGGAAGTTTTCCTCAATTGTTTCTATGAATAGCCTTTGTAATTTGCCTGTATGTATTCCTGCTTCTTCATTTACATTTCTTATTCTTAAATTGTAGATTCTCTTGTCATCTTCTAGACTTTGTATTGTTACTGTCTGTTTCCTTATTATTTTTAAGAGATCTTTCCTTTCATGATCACACATTGCAAACTTATCTTCAAGTTTTGATAGTCTATCCTTAGTTTCTTTTAAGGCATTTTGCCAGCTTTCAATGGAGTTTTTAACTTCCTCGTAGTCTCTTTGAATCTGCTTCATGTATTCTATCTTTATATTCTTTATCAAATGTTTCTCTCCTTTTTTTGTGTTCCTCCTTTCTTCTGTCTGTATCATCCTGAGAGATGCTTCCTGAGAGCATTTCTTTTATTACTCTACTCATATCCTGCTTTACCTGATTTAATATTTCAGATTTGAGCTTGTCTACAAGGTCCCGAAGATATCTCTTAATGTTCATTGAAGCCATGCCTGATGTTGCATGTTTGCCGCCCTCAGTCTCCCTTGTTTTTCCTTCTCCTGGTTCATTGTTCTCAGGATTCTGGGCTGGGGTCCTCCTCCTGCCTCTCTCTCCTGTCATGGCCCTGGCTTCCTCCACATAGGTTACAGTGCAGGTCCCAGCCCCCTTTCCTGTTGGCCACGTTTCCTCCAAAGCATGCTGGCAAGGGAACTCTGCCCTTTCCCACCTGCTCTCATCAATGAGGTGTAAGTAGGCTGTGTATGCCTGCCCCTCCCCACCGGGCCAGCCAAACTTCAGGGGTCATCACCCAGTCAGTTCATGCTAGGTGCAGGGAATTGATTTGGGATGGCTCATTGGCTCTGCGCCAGCGGCATGGTCCAGTCCAAGCAAATCGCATGAATCTGCTCTGGGGCGGGAGCAACCAACCAAAGTCACTGTTACTCCCAGTTCAGGCTCCTCCTGCCAGATTCCAACATGTCACCCACCTGGTCACACCCTTCCCGTGGGGGGGGGTCTCACTCCCAGCACTGACTGTGGATCAATGAAGGTTCCTCCACCAGCTCCGCTCTCCGCTCTCCATTGGACTCACCAATCCCTGACTTCAGTGCTGCCATTCTTCCTGTGAGTGGTGGTGGGAATGAGTTTGGGCAGCTCTGCCTGCTGGCGCAGATTCAAGCTGGTGCAATCTTGGCGGGTCATCACGAAAATGCTCTGTCCCTTTAGTTTTTAGCTGTTTCAGTTGTAGTCCCAAAGTATTTGATGAGCTTTTTTAAGTTTTAATTTCTTCCTGTATCAAGAGGATCCATCTCCCTGTCTGAATCTCTCCAGGGTGTTTTATTCTGGCATATGAATTGTTTCTCCTGGGAGGCTTTGTTTTCTGTTGCTCACTGATCAGCCATGTTGTCTTCTCTCACCACAATTTTTTTATCCATTCCTCAGTTGATGGGCACTTAGGTTGTTTTCAAGACCTGGCTTTACATATTATGCCACTATAAACATGGGTGCACATATATCACTGTGGTATGATGTTTTCAGTTCTTATGGGAATATGCCTAGGAGTGGAAAAGCTGGGTGAAATGGGACCTCCAGTCCCAGCTTTTTGAGGAATCTCCAGACTTATCTCCACAGTGGTTGCACCAGCCTACACTCCCACCAACAGTGCAGAAGAGTTCCTTTTTCCCCACAGCCTCTCCAGCATTTGTTGTTGGTAGTTTTGTTGATCCTGGCTATTCTTTCTGGAGTGAGATGGAATCTCAGTGTGGTTTTAATTTGCATTTCTCTAATGACCAATGATGATGAACCTTTTTTCATGTATTTATTTGCCATTCATATTTCTTCATCTGAGAACTGTGTGTTCATCTTGGATGCCCATTTTTGGATTGGGTCTTTGAATTTTGGGGGTCTGATTTTTTAAAATTCTTTGTAAGTTCTAGACAAGAGTCCTTTGTCTGAGTGACAGTTCAGTAAGATTTTTTTCCCAGTTTGTAGGTTTTCTTTTCACTCTACTGGAGATTTCTTTGGACATGCAGAAACTCTTTAATAAGAGGTGATCCCAGTTATTGATTATGGGAAGTATTTCCCGTGCAGTTTGGTTCTTGTTCATGAATTCTCTACCTACCCCTTTGTCTTCAAGATTTTTACCTACTTTGTCTTGCAACAGATTTAGTGTTTCTGTTTTAATATTTAGATCTTTGATCCATTTAGATTTGAGTTTAGTACATGGTGATAGGCATGGGTCTAGATTTAGTTTTCAGCATATGGAAAGCCAGTTTTTCCAGCACCATTTATTAAAGAGACTATCATTCTTCCAGTGAGCATGTTTGGCCCCTTTATCAAAGATAATGTGGCTGAGTGTTTGTAGTTGTATATTGTAGTCTACTCCATTGATCTTCAGGTCTGTTTTTATCCCAGTACCATGTTGATTTTATTATGGTACCTTTATATTATAACTTCAAGTCAGAGATTGTGATGCCTCCTGCCTTGGCTTTTGGATGCTAGTGTGAAGGGTGTGGCTTCTCTTATTTCTCTCTCAGTGATTTTGTTGTTAGTGTATAAGAATGCTATTGATTTTTTAAAAAATTTTTATTTGAAGAGAAAAAAAAAAGCAAAACAGAAAAAGGGGTAGAAACAATACAGAATTTCAGAAAAAAAGAAGAAATCACTAGTTGATAAATTACATATTGTCTTCTTAGACCTAGTTGTTAAAGTTACAAAATTAAAGAATACAAAGTGTACATTCAAACAGTGAGACTCCAAAGAAGTTCAATGATCCAGTAACAACTTAGCAACATGGTTATCAATCCTACACACTCAAACATACATGCAGCCATATCCTCTAGAGCACTTTCTTTTCTTCTTTTTACTTTTTAAGTCCATTATCTGTTTAGTTATATCCTGTTTCAGGTTGGCCAGTACCTTACTGACTTGTTTTGTTGTTGTTATATACTTTTAATCACCTTATATAATTCCGTTGCATTGTTTTTGAGTTTCTCCTCATCCATGATCCATGGATCAGCTTTGGTGGAGTTGGGAGATTTTTGAAGGTATTTTGTTACTTTCTAATCTACTTTTTTTTTTTTTTGAAGGTGACAAAGTACAGCAGAACAAGACAGAACAAACCCATGCTACCACACTTCAGTAAAACTACCACAGAACAGCAGAGCAGGTCACCAGGACACAAGCAATGGGCTCAATAATACAGCCCATTTTGTTCACATTAGCTGTTCTTTGAACCAAGTAGAGGAAAATGGAAGGAAATATATAACTTTTAAAAATAGAATATTGAATAAAGCAGTACCATTAATCAAAACTGAGCAAAACAGTGATAAAAATATTTGCCTTCAAAGAGATGGTAGAAGGAAATCCCCCTTACTTTCCACACTGTATACATTCATC
>PVLA01010648.1:0-61161 GCA_004027455.1 Hydrochoerus hydrochaeris
GCCGAGGCAGGAGAATCCCAATTTCAACCCCAGTCCGGGCAATTCAGCAACACAGTGAGACCATGTCCCGGAAATAACAATAACAATAAAAATAATAATAGAAGAGCTAGAGAGGTAGTTCAAGTGCAGAGGCCTTGAGTTCAATCCCCAGTACCAGAAAATTAGTCAGTTTTCACACAGGAAGTATGACCACCGCGCCTGCTTTGTGGAGCAAATGGTGACTCACCCAGGAGACTTCGCTCTGCCTGCAGAGGGCGCACTCGGCAAAGCCCAGAAAACACCCGCGCCGAACTCACCGTATGAACCCTCCGGAAGTGAGCGATCCTGTGGCTTTCGGGGCTCACAGCTTTATGAAACCTCCTCTGTCTGCTTCTGGGTCTTTTCCAGTACTGGGCATCGACCCAGGGCCTTCTCAATGAGCTCCCTCCCCAGCTCCTTTTGCATTTTGAGACAGGGTCTCGCTAAGTCACCAGGCTGGACTTGAACTTCTGATCCTCCTGCCTCAGCCTCCCCTAGTGCTGATGTTACAGGCCTTCCTGGATTTTCCAGATCACCCCAAAAGTGAACTCTACGGCTCCCAGCACGTGCCCGCGGCGCCCTCTTGTGGCGACGATCAAAAATCTCTCAAAACTGTCCAAGGAACTGGGCCCCAAAATCCCCTGAGAACAGACCTGGCGGCTCCTACATCCGTGGCGCTGCGCGTCCCCCGACGGTCTACACGCGGAATAGCAACGTGGGCGCCGTGTCAGCTCTGGCCCAGCTGCCTTAGAGTCTCCTGGGCCGGCTTCTTTATTATTACGGATAGAGCATGTTAATCTCAGAGGGAAGCCTCCACTCAGTTATGCAAGGCGGAGGGTGTGGCTCAGTGGTGGAGTGCCTGTCTAGCATGCAGGTGACCCGGGCGTGAACCCCAGCACCTCAAGTAACTGTGAAGTGCACGTGAGTCCATTGCAGTCGCTCTCACTGGATTTTTGCATTATCAAATTTGGGGGCCACATCGGGTAGCATTCCGCAGAAGCTCACTCCAGAATTTTCACTCAGTCCCACACCCAACAACTTGCTGATTATTTCCCTACTTTCTATGTGTTCCCTTGATCTCCATCTTGGTCTCCACACCACTAAGTACTAGCACCCAGAAACCTGAGTCCACATCCATTGTGACCCCAACTATGGAAGTGAGCATAGCCCCAGCTGCCAGAAGTGGAGGAGACAACTTGGGTTTCTCAGCAAAAGTCTCTGTTGGAACTGTTAAGTCACTACATATACACACATACAAATTTTTAAAAAGTAAGTTCCATTTGCAGCTACTTTTCAAAGTCAGTCTGTTTCCTGGTATATGTGGCGAATATGGCTCCATTAAAGACCTGGGTTTTGAGCCCTTAACGACAACCTGGGGCGTGTGGTGGTGGTGGTGGTTTTATGACGCAGCTGTCCCCACTGTGCTGTCCCCACTTATTTAACCTTGCCAAAATCATTATGTGCACTTGGATGTGAAGTGCTGTCCAGCTCTATCTTGTTATCCTGATGTTAAACAAAAAAAAAGGTGGCTGTGGACACTGCTTTAGTTGCTCACTGCAAAGCTTCTTCTTTTCTGCAAGCTATGGGTATTTGCCTACATTAATGTAAATGAACACATTTTGCATGTCCCGAGCAGAAAAAGAAACTGCTTGCACTTTTCCTAACCCCTGATGTGATTAGCTGTATGAAGAGTCTGGTTTTTCTCTGACATGGACTCGCTTTAGTCTCTTTACTGACTGAAAACTGAAAAGATGTGACCACCAGACTGGGCCTTTCTGATGCTAAAGGCATTTTGGTTTCTTCCCTTTGGCTGTGCTGAGGTCACAGATGCTTGCCACTTCTTCTGGTCATTTACCAGTATTCTCTCCAGATGGGGCAACCCCTGTTTAGCAACTTGCAAAACTGTTTCCTTTTTTCTTAACTCAGTATCCTGTGTGCTGCACCTTGAACCAGCTCCCAGAGCTATTTCCACCCAAAGTACAAAGAGCCATTTCTGTCACAAAACAACGAGCAGTCAGAGACTGGGGTAACCCACCCTTATCTCCAATCTTGAGATAATGAACCCAGACCAGCAGGGCATCAGGCTATTGTTTCTTGTGATGCAATTTTACCATCTCCATGTCAATGTGTATTTAAGGTATCAGATCACCTCTCTTAAATTAGGTAGGAAAATGGAGCTTATTGACCAGTCAGTCTTCTGCTGTTGCCTGTGAAATATTTAAGAAATGACTAATGTGGTTTTTATGTGTTCTCTAAAAATTGCCAGAAATAAGTTGCATATCACATACAACCACAGTAAGGGGGCAAGAGGGAGGCAGACAGAGATCACTGAGAATTTCAAAAGAATAATGCCATGGTGTCTTGGTTACCTTTCTCTCATTGCTAGGGCAAAACACACCAACACCCAAAATGAAGTAAAGGTTTATTTAGCTCACTGTTTATGGAGGTTTCAGTCCTTAACCAGCTGGCTCTCAGGCAGGGTGGTGAGGCACAGGGGCGACATTTCAAGGCAACAGCCAGAGCAAAAGGGGGAAAACAAGTCTTTTCTCCTTCCTTACAGTGTACACAAGCCACCCACCTCTCCCCTCACACCCAGGGTGAGTGTAGCACTCACACCACCTCTGTGCCCACCTCTTGCACAGGCTGAGGATGTTTACAAAGTAAGCACCCTGGCTCCCTGCTGAGTCTTAAACTTCCAAACTTCTCAGGTTGACACAATGCATCAACCTTAACAGTGGTGAAATCTGTGCCCCAGCCCCAGGACAGATTAAAGCAGGTTTGACAAACTGCAGCCTGAGGGCTGTGCCCACCAGTGCTTGTTTTGCCAATACAAACTTGTGGTGCACACAGTGGTGCCCACCTCGTTATCCATGGTTGCTCTTATCACACATGAAGGGTGGTATTGGGCAGTGTGACCGGCACCAATGTGATCCCAGGATGTTTTGTGGAGAAGCTGCGTGCAATGGGCAAAGCAGGGGGCCCTTTGAGTCCAGCCTGGGCAATTTAGCAACTTAGCAAGACCCTATCAAAACTTAAAAAATAAATAAATGGAACTGTCTGTCCCTATGAAAGTTTTCAGACCCCAGGTTAGAGCATCCTCCACTGGTAACGAAAATGCTGGCCATGTAGACTCATCAGGCAAAGACAGTGCGGCCTGGACACTGGAGCCAGGAAAACCCGGAAAAGTCACACCCAGTCAACTATAAACTCCTGCCCCATCCTATTTCCAAGCATGAAGCTTATCCCAAGTTCACTCCTGAGCCTATTAATAAATGCAGCTTCAGTCGAGGCCCTTTAACTCATTTTATTATGCTTTGTGAGACAGACGTCGGGACCAGTTGCGCAGAATCTACTCTAAAGTCAGTGCCCTCCCCTCTGTTTTCCATACCTGGTCATTGGCTGTGTCCCACTCCCCTTCCTAGGGACACATCACAGACTGGACCTCTTCACAGCCCAGCGGGTGAGCTCGAGCTCAAGAAGCTGCGGTAAGAGGGTGCATCCATTGCAGCCACAACGTGGATCACAAGCGGGGGCTGCCCTCCTTTCTGTCCTGCAGCAGCTGCCGGAGTCTCTCATTTGAGGGATCCACACTCAGCCTGGAGACCACAGAACCCCTGCGTTCCCATGGTGCAGAGCTTCGCCAGCCCAAGAAGCTCATTTTGAACAGAACCCAAATGGGTTCTAAGACACTCAGCAGGAAACACTGCTGGGCCCACAAAATAAGGATCTTTTTTGTTTTTTGAACTCAAGACTAAACCCAGTGGCTGGCAATGGCTAGGTAATTGCTCTATTACCCAGTGGCCAGTCCCCACTTTTTTGTATTTCGAGAAGAGGTCACACTGAGTCACCAAGCATTAGATCTTCCTGCCTCAGCACACTGAGTGCTGGAGTTTTAGATGAACCCACCATGTCCAGTTCAAAATCAGGAGTCTCCGAATGCCAACCCTCCATTCCCCGTCCCTGGGCATTCTGCGCAGGGAGAAGGTGCTGCGTGCTGGTATGGGAAGTACACACCAGACAGCTGAACCACAGCCTCGGGACGCTTGGCTGGCGACAGATTCCACATGCTCCCTGCCATGTACAGAAGCTGAAAGCTGATCTGTGACCTGACAGTGTTCTCTGTGCTCAGAGGCACAGAGAACAGGTAAACTGGAAAGCAAGCTGGACAGGAGGGTGCACCCCTGTGATCCCAGCACTCTGGGAGGCTGAGGCAGGAGAATCACAAATTGGAGCCTAGTCTTGGCAACTTAATAACTGAGCAAGACCCTGCCCCAGAGTAAAAAAGGGCTCAAAGTATAGCATGGAGCTCAGCACTAAGGCCCTGGTTTCCATCCCCAGTGTCATGGGAGGAAAAAAAATTGTTAAAGTGAAACAGAACATTCACATAATTAAGGGAGGCTCAGCTTCTGAGAATCACAGCTGCTCCAGAGATACCAAAAACAGGAACAGCCCATTCTTTGGGGTGTGAGGGGCACATGCACCCAGGCTCACAGCCATGGCCTGCTCTGCAGCAGGGAGCATCTGGCAATATTCAGCTCCCAGAAGGTTTGTGGAGGGGAAAGAGGAAGTCCTTCTTGGTAAGCCAGGAAGGCGCTGCTGCGCGCTGCCTTTGGCAAGTCCTGCAGCTCATGCTGTGAGCCTGGCTCCCCTCACCAGGAATTCACAGGAGCCTCACAAGGTCATACCTGAGCATCCGCAAGCTTCCACAGCTGCCTTCCAGTGCCCCCAGGATCGCTGTCACCCCGCTCTCCCCCAGGGCGTTTCCACACAGGTCCAGGGTCTGAAGCTTCTTGTTGCTCTGGAGGGCAGATGCCAGCGCCTTGCAGGACGAGGCAGAGATGGCACAGTCCGAGAGCCTGAGGAGGAGGTGGAAACTCACTCACTCTGCTGTGCTGCCAGCCCGTTCCACCTCCTGGGGACCCAGCGGCCAGGAAATGGGAAGGAGGTCCCTGTCAGGGTGGCCGGGCCTTGGCCTCAGAGGCCCTGGAGGTCAGTGCTGGTTCAAAGCCAACAGACACCAGAGAGGCACCATGTGGGTCTGGGGAGGGAAGCTCCACTCGGGAGAGGTGGGGAAGAAGCCTTGAGGAAGGTGGACCATGAGCCACAGGGGAACCAGAATAGGAAGAGGAGCTACAGGAGCCTGGTGCTGGGCCCTGGCCTCTAGGCCCCCTTTGCAACAGGCAGCAGAAACAAAGAGCCAACAAAAGCCCGGCAGGAAGCGTGTGGCTCACAGGGATGTCACCACACAAGCCTGTGGGTGACTTAAAGCAATTTGGAGCCTCTAAGCCAGGTCTGAGGAATAAAGGGCCACAGCTTGGCCCTTGAAAGACCCCTTTGGGTGATGTGAGCTGTGACTCCAGCACTCAAAAGGCCGAGACAGGAAGATTATGGGTTGTTTACTGTTCAGACGGTCACTGTAGACCTTATTACCAAGAGCTGAGTTGATCAGATTAGAAGTTCATCAGTACCTCCTGTCTACCCAAGCTCTCAGGGCTCCTTGGAGACCAAAGAGTTGGCCCAAGGGAGACAAAGGAGGATCTCCTGGGGCAGAGGGAGGGTGTGCCAGCTTGTACAGCTCCACCGTGGCCACCACACACTCTTAAGAGGTGCCAGGTACAGTGAAAACTGCGCAAGGAGGCCTCTGTTTCAGGGACCCCTTTTCCTCCTCTGTATAGCAGAGCTAGGGCAGGAGTCCCAGGCCTCGGACGCTCTTCCTGCCAAGTTCAATTGTAAAGCAGGCTGCACCAGTGAGAAGCAGCAGGCCTCACCCGGGCCAGAGCGCCTCCCTCCCGGGGCAGTGTCCCTCCCACAGCTCCTGGGTGTGCAGCAGGGCCAGCTCTCTGTGTCCGGTCACAGGACCCAGCAGGGCCTGCGTGTCCCTGCAACCTACCTGCCTCTCCACCCAGAGGGAGAGGCAGCATAAATGTAAGGGAGGGAAGGTGCCGTTCTTTCCATTTTCTGCCCTTTCACTCTTGCCACTTGCAAGGACCATGAACAGCTGCCCCTCATCCACACCACCCCACCCTGGAGCCAGCTGAGTATGGACTGAAACCTTCACAAACTGTAAGATAAATAAACTTTGGCTTCCTTCATTTTGAAGGTCAGGTATTTTGTCTCAACAACTAGAGAAAAGTAAGCAAGGCAGAGCCAGTTGAATTCTCAGTACCACCAAAAATCACCTACACTGGTATTTACATCCACACACGTGTGAACACACGCATGCACACACACCCACATGCATCCACACATGCACGCAACACACACAGAGGCAGCCAGTGGGACTTACACCAGCGTGTGCAGCTCACACTCAGAGCGACCCAAGGTCTCACACAGGATTTTCACTCCGGCATCCCCGAGGTGATTCTTGGCCAGGCACAGGTGAGTCAGGCCCTGGTGCACCTTCAGCACGGAAGACAGCTTCTCACAGCTGGCCCCTGTGAGTCCACAGCTCTCCAGCCTGCACAGTCGCCCAGGGTTGAGATGCAAGACAGCTCTGCCTCGACCTGTCTCCAAGCAGTGCAGCCCCACGGCTCTTCTCCCACACACCCTGACATGTCCTGTGCGTGGAACCAGGCCACGGTCACCAGGGCCCGCCGCCCCCCCCCCCCGGCCCAGAGGAGCCAGGACTCACCACAGCTGCCGCAGCGGGCAGTTTGCAAACTGCAGAGCCCCACACAGCGCCCCGAGCCCCTCGTCCCAGAGCTCGCTGTTGGAGAGATCCAGGCAGGTCAGCGTCTGGTTGAACTGGAGGGGGAAGAAGAGGGCGTCCCAATGTGGCAAGGAGGCCGAGAACCCCAACCTGTGGGTGGAAGGGATGGTCACTACTCCAGGATGGCAGACACATGGGCACCTGCCACACTGACCCAGGACAGTCACCAAGGGCCTCCGCCTCCTCTCCCAGAGCAGCCCTCTCCAGACACCATCCCCCCCACCCGGCTGCCTGATTGGACAGCAACCCTTGACTCCTGTTTCCCGGCACCCCAACAGCAATAGCCACCAACAATCGGCAGCCTCGAAGTTGATGAGGAACTAGGAAAAGTGAAGAGGGGCAGCCAGGTCAGAGGTGCCCAGAGCGGGGGTGGCATGGACAAGAGGGCAGCACCCCAGCCAGAGGCCAGGATAGCCCCACCGCCCTGCCACTCCTGGGGACACACACTGGGTGTCCTCAGAGGGTGCTGCCCACGGGCTCCGTGCTGAAACCCCTGCTCTTCCTGGTCCAAACTCTTCAAGGTTGCTTCACCTCTGACACCGGGTCTTCTGTGCTTGGGAAGACACACACTCCCCTGTGAGTCAGGTGAAGTCTGGAACCTGCTTTACAGCCCGAGCCTGGTGCAGTGTTTACTCTGAAGGAACAGCTCCTAAAATCACTGCTTTTTCACACCTGTGGTCCCAGCACCCTGGGAGGCTGAGGCAGGAAGATGAGTCAGAGCCAACTCGGGCAATTTAATAACTTATCAAGACCTGATCTCAAATTAAAAAAAAAAATTTAAAAGAAGACCCAGCTGGGTGTGGTGTTGCATGCCTGTTATTCCAGTACTTGGGAGGCTAAGGCAGGAGGACTACCGTGGGTTCAAGGTCAGCCTGGGTTACATAGTGAGACCTTGTGAAAAAACAAAACTAAACTAAAAAGATTATGGATCAGTACAAAAATCCTAAGTTTAATTACATACACACATTATTAGTACCTTTCTTACCTTCAATAAAGACATTAAAAATCTACACCACTAACTGGAATACAAGGTAAAAATCTAAGTGCTTCAGACTGTAATGAGCACAAGGCGGAGATATCAAACATGTGCCAGAGCGGTCACCGGTCAACACCACCACGCTAAGCATTTTCTCTACACTACGCGTATTCTCTTACATAAACAGAAGGAAGAGCAGTGGCAGCAAAAGCCGCCGGTGACCAAGATTTTTGACCTTGGCTCCCATGGGAACCAGCTCTCAGCCCCATCCTGTGCAGTGACAGGGCACCCCCCTCACGCAGCACCCCAGTTCCCAAACCCTGTCCCCAGGCTGCCTGCATTACGTCCCCCGAGACCACTGTGGAGATCTCAGACTCATTTGGGGCCCTCAGATCAGTGAATTGCCGAAGAAGCCAGGACAGAAGGTTTCCCCGGCATCGCTGAGGGGTCAGGTGAGGTCCATGCTGCACTGAGTCCCCACAGCTGGGCGCCCGGCAGCCGAGGGCATGGTTTCCATCCTGAGAGCACCGGCCACAGCTTTCCCAGGTTGTGGGAGACAGCTCCCCACAGGACTGCTGGGGACCAGGACAATGCCCGGACCCACCTGAGGGGCTGCAGCTTGCAGCCCTTGTGCTGAAACATCTGGCCCAGCAGGGGCAGCAGGGTGCTCTCCTTCCAGACCCGGCCTTCCAGGGCCAGGCGAGTGAGGGTCTCCTTGCCAACGAGCACCAGGCAGACTTCCTGGCACACCATGCTGGGGGAGACGTCCTTGACCCTAGGAGGAAGGCCGAGTGCTGCAGCACACAGCATCAGGACAACGCAGCTCCACGGTGCGTGGTGAGGGCACTTGTCCAGAACCTCGGGGGACCCGGATCTGAGTCCACACTAGGCCATCCTCACGCCATCACACCAGCCCTGCTCGGGTTGCCCGTGAGTCACAGTGGGCTAAGTAGCAGTTACCAAGCGCTAGAGCAAGGCGCTGCATCTGCCCCTCAATTCTTTCCCTTCACTTCAGGGCAGGTCTCTTCAGGCCCGTGCCCCAGGCCTGCATGCCCATGCTGCCCCGCCTCCTCCCATGGTGCATCTAAGACTCATCAGAGACCAGAAATGCCCCCTCACTGTAAGGGGCCGTCCTCGCAGGGAAAGGCATGGGTTTGGTTACTTCCAAGGAAGAATGGCATGCAGATGGTGTCCAGCACATGGCCAGGGCCTGGTGGGCTGGGCAGAGCACTGTCCTTCTGTCCCCCTTCACAGCGCCCCCTCTTGGCAGGCAGGTCTGTGCACTGCTACCCAGGTGCTCTTTGCCAAGCCAGTCAGCCAGGCAGTACACCCTAACTTCCCAGCAAGACCTAAGCTAGTGCTCCCTGGTGGCCACCAGTTGGTCCCACTCTCTCTCCTCCTCACGGTTCTGGAAACTGATCCCAGGGCCTCAGCTCTGAGCTCCATCCCTGGGCCTTTTCGGTTTGTCATCTTGAGACAGGGGTCTCGCTAAGTCAGAGTGGCCAGGCTGGACACTGACCCGCGAGGCCAGCCCACTTACCGAACTTCCTGCAGCTGGCAGGTGGGGCGGGCCAGGCCCCGGCACAGGCACTGTACGGCCGGCTCGCTCAGGGAGCTCTGGCTGAGGTCCAGCAGGCACAGGCTTGCACTGCAGCACAGCGGGGTGCAGAGGTCCGTCCAGGCCGAGAGGGCGTCCTCACAGCTGGGCCGGAAGCTACAGGGTGACCGAGAAGAGCAGCAGAGTGGGTCTCTGGGCTTCCCACCCACACTGCCGACACTCTACGCCCTACCTGCCATGCAGATATCTGTCATAGCAATTTATCCCAAGGCAAGAGGGTATCGTTTGCCTGGAACTCCAGCACTCTAGGAGGTTGAGGCAGAAAAGTCACAAGTTTGAGCTCAGCCCGGGCAACTTAACAACTTAGTGAGGATCCAAAAGGCTGAAGGTACAAGGTGAAGGTCATGGGTTCAACCTCCACTACGGAAAGAGGAAAAAGGTGGGTGTCGCAAACAGTCACATGTGATGAATGCAGTTCCAAGCTGGGCTCCGTAGCTATTTGGAAGATGAGGAAGGAGGATCACTGGAGCCCAGGGGTCCAAGTCCAGGTGGTGCGACATAGCAAGATGTCCAAAAAAACCAGAGGGGAGGTGGGGGTAAAATACCCACTTCATAATGCTGTATTATACACTAAAAATTGGCTGAGATCTTCTGTTCAGTTTTCTAACAGGAGGACAGGAGATTTTGCGGTGGGGGGGAATGTGTTCATGGCACAGACTGGAACATCCTTATTTTCAAACCTCTTACACTGTCCATGTGATGTCCAGCTCGCCAGCCCTGCTGGCACACACCTGCAATCCCCACACTCAAGAGGCTGAGGCAGGCTGCGCTACACAGCAAGTTCAAAGCCAGCTTGGAATGAACAGTGAGGCCCTGTCTCAAAAACAACCTATCACCCCAGCTTTTCAGGTATAAACTGCTCCTCAGCACCACAAGCCATGCTGACCTAACTGCTTCAAATCTAGACTACAGTCAAGCACTGCAGACTTCTAGATGGCTCAGTAGATAGGCTGGAAAGGCTTCACCCCAAAATTTATAAAGATTACTGTTTTGATATTTTGTTGGTGTTGGTGATGGTGGTTTGTTGAGACAGTGTCTTGCTAGGCAGTTCGAGCTGGCCTTGAACTCACTTTGTATCCCAGGCTGGTCTTGAACTCTTGGTGAGCCTCCTCCTGCCTCAGCCTCCCAAGTGCTGAGATTACAGATCCATGCTGCTGCCCCTGGCTGAATGCCTTGATTTAATCATTCCATTATGTAAACACTGAAATATGACATTGTTCCCCATAAATACGTGCAATTACTAATTGCCCATAAATTTCTTTTTTTTTTTAAATTTTAGTTAAATAAATTCTAAGAAAAAACAGAGGAAAAATGTAGCAGGCATTGGCAAGGAAGGAGCACAGGAAATGGGAGACGTGCGTGGCTTTCAAAGCCCCAGCCCTCCCTGCCCCGAGCAAGGGAAGCAGAAGTCCAGCCAGGAGGAAACCTGGACCCTGACCAGACAACAGGAGACCGGCCTGGGGTTCTCACCTCCAACCGTGCAGGAGCCGCGAGATGGCCTCCTTCTGCTCCTGGTAGGGTAAGAGGCCCTTCACCCGCACGGAGACTTCCTGCAGGTTCCCGCAGTGCGGCAGGAGGCGGCGTGCTGGATCTCCGCGACACTGCGCAAGGACAGGGACAGCTCCTGGAAGGTGGCCAAGGCCTCCTTCGCGAGTGCCGGGTCCTGAGACTCGTGCAGGCAGCGGAACAGCTCGCTGGGCTCCAAGGATGCGAGGAAGGGTCGCTCCTCCCCGGGCTTGCGCCGCAGCAGCTCCTGCCTAGCCACCGCCGAGGTCCGGCACCAAAAAGTGGTTTCCAGCCAGTGGGCACGGGGTGCATTCAGGAGGCCAAACAGGAAGCGCCCCCCCGGGCACCAGACCGGGGTTCGCAGCCCTCGTGGCCCCACAGAACAGCTGTGGCACACCAGGGATGTCGCCTTTGGGGTGGTCGCCATCTTCGTGCTCCAAGATATAGAAGACGGCGGCCAGGAGCTGCTGGAAGCTGAGGTGCAGGAAGGAGAAGCGGCCGCCGCTCTCCAGCTGCAGGACACGCGTGTCCAGGAAGGGGCGCAGCTGAGCTTCCTGCACCCCAAGCGCCGCCAGCTCCTCAGGTTCCAGCAGGGCCTTCTGCGCCCACAGCCCTCGCACGGCCAGGAGGCTCAGCGCACGCAGAGGGGCGCGTAGGCGCCGACTGGGGAGCAGCTGGCCACAGAGGAAGCGCAGGAAAAACTCAGTGGCGGTGGGGCAGGAGGCACTGGGGTCCTCGCCACGCTCCACCTGCAGCCGCATGCTCGTGCACAGCACATGGCGCACGGCCGGGACCACTGCCAGGCGCACCAGCTCCCTGTTGCGCTCCAGAGCGAGCGCCACCCGCAGTGCACGCTCCTGGTCCCCAAAATACCACAGGAAGTAGCGCAGGAAGTACATCATCCACTCGGGCTCCAGCAAGTGCTCCACGTTCCGCACCAGCGTCGGCAAAGGTGGGAGCTGCAGGACCTCACGCAGGCCCTCGGGCCGCGTGGTCACCACCCACTTAGCTCCGGGCAGCAGCACCCCCGCCACCAGGCTGCCCAGCAGCATGGGCACCGACCTCCGCTCGCACGGGTCATGGATCAGCGCCCTGGGCTGCCCGCCCAGCTCCTCGAACCCATCCACCACCAGCAGGACCTGCTCCGGGGCCTGGCTCAGCACCTCCTGGATGTCGTCCTGCAGCTCGGGACAGTCCTGGGAAAGCAGTTGCACCAGAGTGCATGGCTCCCTGCCCGCGAGCTCCCTGCAATTGAGGTAGAAGGCAAGGCAAAATCTCCGAACCAGGTTGCCCTCGGCCCAGTCCAGCAGCAGCCTGCGCACCAGCGTGGTCTTCCCAGCACCCTCAGCCCCGTGCAGCACCAAGCCCAGCATCATCATGCCCTGCTCGGGTCTGAGGAACAGAACCAAGTCCTGGATTCTCCAGGTGACAAAGAACTCATCATCATCCTCAGGCCTGAATTTCATTTTGTAGATTAAAGATAACCGCTCAGTGACTTTACTCCACCTCTCTGTTCGTCCTGCATCGCTCTCCAGCAGTGCAGAGCTGGATTGCTGATATTTATCTTCACCTGGAAAAGTTTATAAAGAGAAAAGCTGAGAAGATGAGGTTTACCTTACAAGGCTACAACCACCAAACTCACAGCCCCGTGATAGCACTCACCCCCGTGGCCTCTCAGCTTTTTGAGACGTAGTTCAGGCTGTCCTCAAACTCTCTACATATCCCAGGCTGTCCCTGGCAACCTTGATCCTCCTGCCTCAGCCTCCCGAGTGCTGGGATCATAGATGTACACCGCCATGCCAGGCTCTGAGCCTGGCTTTTCCATCTCCAGGCCCCTCCTGTCTCCTGGCACTGGGCCGTCCGTTCCTTGCACCTGCATTCCCATCAGAACACACTCAGGATTACAGCAGGACCCACAGTGCTGCTGCTTCGCCTTACACCTGGCCCTGTTCTAAGGGGCTGCACACTGGCATATGTTTTCACAGCTGTGAAGTACAGGTGTGATTTGCCACTGGGAAGCGGATCAGCAGCAAGGGCTGGTGGCTCACACGGAACCCCAGGCCCGGATAAGAAAATGGTATGTTGAACCCCAGACTGAGCCATTTAGCAACTTGGCTAGGCCCTATCTCAAAAAAAAAAAAAAAGTGAACATGGGCTGGGGGTTTGCTCTGTGTGGAGACCCTGTGTTCAATCCCCAGCATCACAGAAACTCAGTAGTATGCTCCATGGCGGGGGCGTAAGTAGAACACTTGCCCAACGTGAGACCCCAGCACTGGTGAACACAACGGGAAAGAGCCCAGTTGGGCAGTCTGGGTGCAATCACAGCACTGTGTGTGTGACCATGGCCACCACCTCATCCCAAGACTTCCTCGCCACCTCCCACCCTTACCCTCTCTCCCCAGCCCTGCGTCTGGTACTCCACATTCTGTCCCAAGCCCAGGACCTCCTGTGGCTTACTCTCCTCCCTCAGGACACTGTGCCATCGCCATTCTGCTGCAGGAGCACCTGGGCAACACTCCACTGTGTGGGCAGATGGTGGACAGTGTATGACTCATCCCCTCCCCCCCCCACCCCATGGACTTTCTACCTCTGGACACATCGTCCATGGACACAGAGCCTGCAGCTAATAAGCAGGCACACACAAGCTCTTGTTCATCGGGCAAGCTCTCGTTCTTCAAGGTTTCAGCTCTGAGTCATGGGCTGTGTGTCCATCCCAGACCTCAGTGACTGTCGGGAACCCCGAGTGTTTATGCTGAAGCCCTGACTCCAGATGTGACTGCATTTGGAGACTTAGTGATGACTGAACAAGGCTGTGAGAGTGGCCATGGGGCCCTGTGCTGGGGAGAGGAAGGACTAGAATGTACTTGGCACAGAAAAGCCACTGGAAGACATAGCACACAGAGAAGCCCAACCCAGTGAGGACCTAGCCAGCAGCTCCCAGCCTCCCCTGCAGCGCTGTCCAAGCTGCTCCATGGGGCCCTGCCTGGCAGAGGATGCAGACGAGGATGCACCGGAACGCTGGTACCACACTCAGAGTGGCACCTACCTCCAGACCCTGATGGGGCACAGTGGACAGGAAGCTGGGTCCTCGCTGGGGCACTGCTGAGAAGCCATTCATAGTGGGACACAAAAGGTGTCATATACAGTGGGAGAAGGTGATGGGGACGCTCGACTGTGATCCCAGCCTGCTGGGAAGCTGAGGCAGGAAGATTGTTAAGTTCTAGGCCATATTGGCCAACTAGCAAGACCTTGTCTCAAAATACAGTTTTTAAAAAAGGGCTGAGGAGCTGGGCATGGTGGTGCACACCTATAATCCCAACACCTGGGAGGCTGAGGCAGGAGAATCAAGGGAGTCGAGGCCAGTGCGGGCTACAGTGGGCTCAAGGCCAGCCTTTACTGCCTGACAAGAGACCCTGCCTCAAAAATAAAAGGGGCCAAGGGTGTGGTTCAGTGGTAGAGAACTTCCTAGCATGCAAAACAAAGAAATAAAAATAAAAATTAGCCCCGAAAAAGAAGGCCAGGGCGAACAGAGGTGAGAGGAGCAGAACCCACCCACGAAGCTGGTGCTCCCCACACACCCTGCTCCCACCCGGCTTCTGTTCAGGACAGGCTGTCAGCAGCAGAACCCTCCTGAGGCCCCTGCCCAAGGCCGCTCCTCCCGCCCAGGAGGCACCAGACCCTCACTCACCGGGGCCTGGGCACAAGTCCGCACGGCCCATCCTCGCCAGAACCTGCGGCACCACCTCCCACAGCCAGACACTTGAGAACTTGCTGCTCAGGATCTGCCCCAGCTGCTGGCCGCTGGCCTCGTTCACCTGGGCCCAGGATGGCCTCTGCATGGCATCCTCCGGCCCGCTCTCAGGCTGGGGCAGGGTCTGCAGCACAGCCTTGAAGCACGTCAGCTCATCCAAGTCCAGCTGCTCCAACAGGGCCGTCAAAGGGAAGCCTGGTTCCTCTGCAGTGGCCATAGTGCCAAGGGTGGGACTAGGGTGCAGGACCCGGGTGCAAGACTCAGGTGCAGGATTTCAGGACCTGGGAGGGCAGCAACACAGTTTGTGAGTCATAGGTGTACAGGGCCAGGGATGGGGTGTCCCGCCACTCCAACGGGGCCAGGACAGCACAGGGCCCAGGCTGGAAGGAGGTCGGGGCTGGGGTGTGGCTCCAGTGGGCAGAACACCCAGACCCCACTGCCAGCACTGCCACAAAGCTCTCTTAGTTAACTGCTTAATTAATAAACAACCAGCAGAAGGGTGACATTGGAGGACACCATGCCCTGCCGCACGGGGACCCACTTTAGGTTACACAGCAGGCAGGTGCTCAGCTAGTGAACCTGCACCACCAGCCTGTGGATGTTTCTTCCCAAGGGAAAAATGCTCCCATCACTTCCCCACCCCCAAGTGCACACCTCAAGGAAGTGACTACCGCTCAGGTCTGCAGAAGATGCAGGTTTACCACTCCCACCATTTTCACCACATCCCTAAACATGGTTGTACAAGATACTATGCCAAAAACACAAAGAAAGAAAGAAAGAAAGAAAGAAAGAAAGAAAGAAAGAAAGAAAGAGAGAGAGAGAGAGAGAGAGAGAGAGAGAGAGAGAGAGAGAGAGAGAGAGAAAGAAAGAAAGAAAGAAAGAAAGAAAGAAAGAAAGAAAGAAAGAAAGAGAAAAAGAAAACCTCCAGGAGGCTGAGACAGGAAGATCACAAATTTTAAATCCAGCCTGAGCAACATAGGAGACCCTGTCTCAAAAGGAAGGGGATGGAGCTCATGCATTGCAAAGGTCCAGGGTTCAATCCCCAGCATGGCTAAATGAATAAACAAACAACCTAGGGAGGGGGTGGCTCAGTAAGGAGCCCAGGCTGAGGGGCAGGGAGGCCCTGGGTTCCAGTCCCTGCACTGCAGGGCTGGAAGAGGGCACTGCAGTGACAAGTAGGAAGTAATTCCCAAAGGGAGCTGAACACGGTGCTCACTGAGGCAGAGAAGTGTGCACCCCTCAGGAAGAGGGTCTTGAAGGTTGCACACCACCCATTCGAGACATGAACAGCCTGGAGTGGAGATCCAAGCTGCTATACCCAACAATTAGGGAGGCTGAGGCAGGGGGCTCACTGGAGGCCAGCTGGGGACACACAGTGAGTTCATGTCAGCCTGAGCTGAACTGCAAGACTCCATCTCAAAACAAAAGTAGAAAGAAACATTAAAAGGAAAACAGTGAGCCAGGTGTGGTGAGCACACCTACAGTCCCAATGCTCGGGAGGCCAAGGCAAGAGGATCCTTGGGAGTCGAGACCACCCTAGGCTACCGTGAGCTCAAGGGCAGCCTGAACTGCATAGTGAGACCCTGTCTCAAAAAGACAAATAAATAAATAAAAATAAAAATAAAAACAGTGAACCTTCATGGAGTTTTGCTTACCCTTGAGACAGCCCTGTGGTAGAAAGGAAAGGCACCCAGGTTCCCAGGTAGGGCAGCTCCCTGGGCCACTCTAGGGGTCACAGGCCACACCTTTAATCCCAGCACCGAGGAGGCTGAGGCAGGAGTATTGCAAGTTCACACCAGTCTGAAAAATTTAACAATTTACCGAATTCTTGTCTCAAATGAAAATTTCTTTTAAATAAAGGTTACAGATGTAATGTGGTACAAAGGCCCCAGGTTCAGTCTTCAGAACCACAAAAAAAAAAAAAAAACAAGAAAAGGAAAAGTCCACAGTGATATTCTTATCACTCTATAAATCTACTAAAAAAATCATTGTTCCCTTAAAGTGAATGAATTTTACTGTATATAATTTTCAGGGCTGCACAGTGAGTTCAAGACCAGCCAAACTAAATAGTGAGACCTGTCTCAAAAAAAAAAAAAAATTCAATAAAACTCAGAGGAAAAAAAAAAAAAACAGCTTTAGAGAGCCAGGTGTGGTCACTTACACCAGTAATCCCAGCATTGAGGAGGCTGAGGCAGGAGTTTGAGGCCAGCCTGTACTACACAGTGAGTTCAAGGCCAGACTCACTACATGGTGAGACCCTGATCTAAAAAAACAAAACAATCAATTGCATACAATAAAGCATGAAGATAAAAACAGTATTAGAAAAAATGAAGTTAGGAGCCCTCCACTCCAAATTCACACTTACAAGAAAGTGTAAGACCACAGCCTCAGGTCTTCCTCTAGTGATGCCACTACAGAGTTTGGAAAGTCCTGCTCCCCTCAGGGAACAAAGGTGGCACAGAGACAGGTTAGCTGGGTGTAGTGGTACACGCCTGTCATCCCAGTGTTACAGGAGGCTGAGTCAGAGAGTCTCAAATTCAAACTCAGCCTGAGCAGCCCCGGCTCAACTTAAAAAGCAAGAAGAGCTGGGCATGTAAATCAGGGCAGGGGCCCAGGGTTAGACTTCCAGTACCACAAAAAGCAAAATAATAACAATAATAATAATAATAATAAAAGTACCACTCACCTGAGAACCAAGACCTGTCACCAGGTAGACGACACACAGGGTGAGGCTTTATGAGTCCTGTCCTCTGGCCTGGCTCTTCCAGCAGGGTGGGAGGAGCCTGCAGTCAGCTTCGTGGACCCGGGGTCTCCACCCCTAATGGCACCTGTGCCTGTTCTGGTCCCCACCAGGTTCAGCTGCTCAAGTCTGTTGGGCTTTGCGAGGCCAGACCTTTGGGCAAGCTGGCAGCTGGTGGCACTGGACACTGTCCCCTCTCAGGCACCTGGTCAGCTGGCCACAGTCAGCGAAGAGGAGGTGGAGATACGGGTGCCATGCCGAGGCTTAGGCTTGCAAACTCTAGTGCAGAGCAGCAGCCACCCTTTAAGACCTGGCCTTCGCTCTCGCTCTAGCCTGGAGCTGGAGAGGCAAGCAAACCGGCTTTTTCCAGAGCCCGGAATTGCCCTCAGCAAGGTGATTTGAGAAGCCACAGGTTATCAGCTCCTGGGAGGGACAGGGGACCACCCAGGACAGGGCTGGGTACAATTTCATCCTGCCTCATTCCGGAAGGAGGAGGGGCTGGAGGTCACCTTGATCTTTAGTGCTGAGGTCTAAGGAGCCACCGCAAACCCCTGGAGACAGAGCTGGGAGGGGCTTCGTGGCTGGAGAAGACAAAAGCGCATTCCTCGTGGGAGGCTGCCTCCCCAAGTCCCGGAGACCACAGGCCCCAAACCGGGGATAGTCTGAGCCAATGCATGCTTTGAAATGTCTTTGCATTAAGGGAAGAAATGAGCCGTGAAACAAGACCTAAGGGGAGGCCGTAGTTTTGTTTCTTTATCTATTATTTATTTATTTGAGTCAGGGTCTCATGATGTAGCCAAGGCTCCTGCCTCAGTCTCTTGAGTGCACAGGCGTTCACCGCCACACCGTTAATCTGGTTTTTTGATGCACTGTACTATCTTGGAATGGACCTTTTTTTCTAAATTACATAAAATTTATATATCAGGAGGGTGCATTTCATTTGTTTTACAGTCCATATGAATTTATGTAGTAGTTGACAGGATTTTCCTCTTTTTTTGTTTTTTGTTTTTTTTGCTTTTGAGACAGGGTCTCACTATGCAGTTCAGGCTGATTTTGAACTGTGTATCCCAGACTGGTCTTGAACTCACAGTGATCTTCCTGCCTCAGCCTCCTCAGTGCTGGGATCACAGGTGTGCAAGCCACATCTGGTTTACTCCAAGCTTTAAGAAAGAAAATTTTACACTTGTCTATCATTGACACTTGGAGAAGAAGCAGAGACCCAAAATAGCACAATAAAACACTAAAGTAAGTACAATGCCCCAAAAATCTCAACAAAGCCACTCTGATAATCTCAGCACTCTGGGAGACCAGGGCAGGAAGATCACAAATTGTACCCCAGCCTGGGAAATTTAGAGAGACCCTGTATTAAAGTAAAATATAAACAAGGGGCTGGTGCTGTGGCTTAGTGATGGACTGCTTGCCAAGAGCATTAAATACGCTAGGTTCAATTGATTTCCAGCACTGCACAAAGAAAAAGAAAATGATTCAGAAGAGGAAAAAAAGAATAAAATCTCCAAAATGCAACAGGGAGGCAGACGGTATTGATATAGGTGAAAGAAACTCCCAATCTACTATGTCGGCGAGCTCTTGCTTTCTAAAATCGAATAATGAATTTTAGGAACAAGAGAGGTGAAGAGTAGAATATATTTATTGAGAGAAAGAAAGCTGCTGTCTAAAGAGAGACAGAAGGGGGTCCCGAGTGGGTTGCCCAGGACTCTGACTTTTCCAGGGAATTTTATAGAGTAAAACCGTGGGTTCAAGGTGGGGGAGACTGGGAACTCACAAGGCAGATGGGCATAAGGAGGGACACAGCTATAGCTAGCCATAAAACCAGTAGTTCAGGTAAAACTGATCACATTAGGGACAAGTGGGAAAGAGTCATGTGGGAAGTGGGACATTCTTGGGGCTCTGACCTTTACCTTAGAGGCAGTGGCTCCAGGGTGAGAGGGAACTAAAGAGAGTATCAGTCTCCAGGATATAGATGCATTTGTTTGATCCTTTTGTCTTGAGATCTGCCTGCAGCAAGAGGTGTGTGTGTCCTCCAAGGTCATCAGACATCTGATGACCAGCTTCTTTGAGGGCCTAGCCCTGTCTGACTGCCTATAATATTTCTAACTGGCTCAGCTGCCTGTAACAGTATTTCCAATAGACCTTTCAGAGACTGAAGTTCAAAAACATTGCAGAGTAGGGGATGGAGGCACTTTTGGAAGGCTGAGGCAGGAAAATCACAAGTTTGAGGTCAGCCTGGTAAACTCTGTCTCAAAGCATTTAAAAAGAAAACATTTAAAAAGTAATAAAAATTAAAATAAAAAATTTTCAAAACTTGGCAAATGCCTCACAGTCACCGGCAAAAGCAAAATGTAGGTGACAGAGATTAAAGGTCTTGCCAGTAAAATTCTTCTGCTGGGTTCAAGTCCCCTCTGCCTTGACCACGGATTCCTCCCTGGGGAGTGGGCAGATTTGCTGATGAGTGAATAAAAGGGGAGACTGATTTCAATGTGAGGTTTGCCTGATACAGCTATGATAGCAGAGCCTCACTGGGGGAAGACTGTAAGATTATGGATTAGCCAGGCATGGTAGCTCATGCCTGTAGTATCAGCACTCCGGAGGAGGCTGAGGCAGAAGGATCCTTTGCCAGTTAGAGACCAGCCTGGGATACAAAGTGAACTGAAGGCCAGCCTGAACTGCATAAGAAGACCCTGTCTCAAAAAGACAAAATTATGATCTTGGTTGTTTTCTGACTTTTTTTGGAGGACTTTATTTGTTTGTTGTTGTTTTTGTTTTAATTTTTTTATTTTAAAGAGAATAAAACAAAAGAGGACAGATCTAGGCAGATCAGAACAGAACAATGTAAGCAATACAGCACTTCATGACAAGACAATCGGATACTAAAGTAGCTACCATAATGTCTCTTTCTTTGAAATAGTTGAGCTTAGCTTTACACACAATAATGTCAAACAGCAAAATAGAATAAAACCACTCAAGAGAATGAAAGTATTGTAAGGCATTCTGAACCAAATAACCGAAGATGGACAATGGCTACTATATTATCTCATTTTCCATAAAGAATTTGTTTATACTTTCATACATTAAAAATCCAATAAGACACAACATGCTAGAACCAATGGTAATAGAAAAACAAGAGCATGGTAGGACTTCAGAGCAAGATGATATCAAATCAACAATGGCTGCCATATTGTCTTGTCTTCAAAGTAACTATTCATACCATCACATATATTAAGATCAAACAAAACAGAATAAAAACCATTCCAACCAATGAATGAAAACATAAGACATCAAAGCAATATAATGGTGAACCATGATTACCATAAAATCTTCTGTACTCTTACCATTTCTTACAGTAGGGAGACTATACAGTACTGATACATGTGAGTTTGGTTTATTTTACTTATGAGTACGTATTCAAGTTGCATCCATTTACTTACACGTATCTCAATGTGATCATTATTTTTTTTTACAGTGAACAACTTTATTTATTTTTTTTAATTTATTTAAAGAAAAACAAAAGCATGTAAAGGGTAGAGGTAATACAGAATTCCAAGAAAAAAGGTAAACAATAAGAAATCACTAGTTAATAAATTATTATATTGTCCCCTTAGAAATAGTCGTTCAAGTTACAAAATTAAAGCATACAAAGTATATAGTCAAACAGTGAGAGTATAAACAGCTATGCATACATGAATCTCTACCTGTATTTCTATCCTTTCTGTATTACAGGGAAGAACAAAACTTAGCAAGACAAAACAAAACAAATTTGTATAAAAACATGAAACCAAAAAGTAGTATAAAATCACAGTACAAAGTAATCTACAATGATTGCTGTGTTATTTCTTATTAGCTTCAATAGAATTGTCTATATCATCAGGCATAAATGAATATAGCAGTATAATTCAATATAGCAATATATTTACTAATAACAATATTACTAAAAATAAAACATTGCAGACAGTATAAAACTTCAAAGGCAGGTAATAATCAAACCAGAGTGGATATTCTAGTGAATCTTGTTATCTTCAGTGCAGTTGCCTATACTCTCAGACTTGATACTATCAATCATAACAGCTTTGAATAAAATCTATCAATGCAAAACAGTGATCTAACAAACCAGATTCAATTACGATCAGTCATGGTAAAAGAGTGTAGGTTTTACAGAGCTTTAGATTAAGTTAATTGGAAATTAAGGATGATTACCGCACTATATCCTGTTATTTCTGGGATTGCTGTCTGTGCCCTCAAATCTAGTACAGGTAGAATGACTGGAACAGAATATAATACATCTAAACAGAGTAATGTGAGTAATGTGGGTTTTAAATCCTGGTTCACTATTAACAATATAGTGTATCAAGGCCATCTATGTTAGCAATTCTAGTTATCCTTCTCTGCCTCATTTCTGCTATTCTATTTTTCTGCCTTTGTTTATCTAGTGTTCTCCTTCATACTACCGCCTGTTCATTGAAGCCTTTCTGCCACTGTTCCTAAAATCCTGGTATTTTTTTCTCTCTCTAGAATGTCCTTCAGTACTCTCTGTAGGGTTGGATTGGTGGTCACAAGCTCCCCCAGTTCCTCTTTGTCATGAAAGCATCTTGTTCCTCCATTAATTTCTAGTGAAAATTTTTCAAGGGACATCAATCTGGGCTGGAGGTTATTTTCTTTCTGGACTTGAAATACTTCACTCCAAGCTCTTCTTGATCTGATGGTCTATGTTGAGAAGTCAGCCATGATTCTGATGGGCTTACCTTTATAGATAATCTGTTTATTTTCTCTGACAGCTTTTAATATTCTGTTTTTATATTGAATTTCTGGTGTCTTGATTATTATATGTCTGGGTATAGCTCTGTTTTAGTTGTACATGGCTGGAGTTCTATATGCCTCACATAACCAAATGTCATTTTCTTTTCCCATGCTTGGGAAGTTTTCCTTAATTATTTCCATGAATAGCCTTTGTAATTCACCTGTATGTATTCCTGCTTCTTCATTCACATTTCTTATTCTTAAATTATAGATTCTCTTGTCATCTTCTAGCCTTTGTATTGTTACTGCCTATTTCCTTGTTATTTTTAAGAGATCTTTCCTTTCATGATCACACACTGCCAACTTGTCTTCAAGTTTTGATACTCTATCCTTAGTTTCTTTTAGGGAGTTTTGCCAGCTTTCAATGGAGTTTTTAATTTTCTGGTAGTCTCTTTGAATCTCCTTCATGTAGTCTATATTTTCTTTATATTCTTTATCAAATGTTTTTCACCTTTTTTTGTGTGTTCCTCCCTTCTTCCATCTGTATCATCCTGAGAGATGCTTCCTGAGAGCATTTCATTTATTACTCTACTCATATCTTGCTTTACCTGATTTAATATTTCAGTTTTGAGCTCATCTACAAGGTCCCAAAGATATCTCTTAATGTCCATTGAAGCCATGTCTGATGTTGTGTGTTTGCCACCCTCACTCTCCCTTGTTTTTCCTTCTCCTGGATCAGTGCTCTCAGGGTTCTGGGCTGGGGGCCTCCTCCTTCCTCTCTCTCCTGTCATGGTCCTGGCTTCCTCCACACAGGTTACAGTGTAGGTGCCAGCCCCCTTCCCTGTTGGCCATGTTTCCTCTGAAGCAGGCTGGCAAGGGAGCTCTGCCCTCTCCTGCCTGCTCTTGTCACTGAGGTGCAAGCAAGGCTGTTTTTGCCTGCCCCTCCCCACCGGGCAAGCCAAACTTCAGGGGCCTTCACCCAGTCAGAACTTGCTTGGCACAGGGAATGGATTTGGGACAGCTCACTGGGTCCTGGCCAGGGGCACAGCCCAGTCCAAGCAAATCCCACGAATCTGCTCTTGGGAGGGAGGAACCAACTAAAGTGACTGTTGCTCCCAGTTCAGGCTCCTCCTGCCCAATTCCAACATGTTGCCCATTTGGTCATGCCCTTCCCATGGGGGTGCGTCTCATTCCCAGCACTGACTGTGGATCAATGAAGGTCCCTTCACTGGCTCCTCTCTCCATTCTCCGCTCTCTGTTGGGTTCACCAACCTCCAACTTCAGCACTGTTGTGTTTCCTGTGAGGGGTGGCAGGAATGAGTTTGAGCAGCTCTGCTGGCCGGCACAGATTCAAGCTGGTGCAAACTTGGCAGGTTACCACGAAAAAACTGTGTCCCATAATTTTTAGCTGTTTCAGTTGTAGTCTCAAAGTATTTGACCAGCTTTTTTACGTTTTAATTTCTTCCTGTGTGAAGAGGATCCATCTCCCTCTGTCTGGGTCTCTTCAGGGTGTTTTATTCTGGAAACTGAGTTGTTTCTCCTGGGAGGCTTTGTATTTTGTTGCTCACTGATCAGCCATCTTGTCTTCTCAAACTGTGATCATTCTTTATAGCTGAGTAGTACTCCATTGTATAAAAGTACCACAATTTTTGTAGCCACTCCTTGGTTGATGGACACTTAGGTTGTTTCCAAGATCTGGCTATTACAAATTGTGCTGCTATAAACATGGGTGAACATATATCACTGTGGTATGATGTTTTCAGTTCTTCTGGCAATATGCCTAAGAGTGGAATAGCTAGGTCAAATGGGACCTCCAACCCCAGCTTTCCGAGGAATCTCCAGATTGACCTCCACAGTGGTTGCACCAGTCTACACTCCCACCAACAGTGCAGAAGAGTTCCTTTTTCTCCACAGCCTCTCCAGCATTTGTTGTTGGTAGTTTTCTTTATCCTGGCCATTCTTTCTGGAGTCAGATGGAATCTCAGCATAGTTTTAATTTGCATTTCTCTAATGACCAATGCTAATGAACATTTTTTCATGTATTTATTTGCCATTTGTATTTCTTTATCTGAGAAGTGTGTGTTCATCTCAGATGCCCATTTTTGGATTGGGTCTTTGAATTTCGGGGGTCTGACTTTTTTAAGTTCTTTATAAGTTCTAGACAGAAGTCCTTTGTTTGAGGGACAGTTCACTAAGATTTTTTCCCAGTTTGTGGATTTTTTTTTCACCCTACTGGAGATTTCTTTGGACATGTAGAAATTCTTTAGTAAGACATGATCCCAGTTATTGATTCTGGGAAGTATTTCCAGTGCAGTTTCGTTCTTGTTCATGAATTCTCTACCAACCCCTATGTTTTCAAGATTTTTACCTATTTTGTCTTCCTACAGATTTAGTGTTTATGTTTTAGTATTTAGTTCTTTGATCCATTTAGATTTTAGTTTAGTACATGGTGATAGGCATGGGTCTAACTTTAGTTTTCGGCATATGGAAAGCCAGTTTTTCCAGCACCATTTATTAAAGAGACTATCATTCTTCCAGTGAACATGTTTGGCCCCTTTATCAAAGTTAAGGTGTTTGAGTGTGTTTGTAGTTGAACCTTCTAGTCTATTCCATTGATTTTCAGGTCTGGTTTTATTCCAATACCATGTTGATTTTATTATAGTAGCTTTGTACTATAACTTCAAGTCAGGGATTGTGATGCCTCCTGCCTTGGCTTTGCTGCTTAGAATTGCCTTTGGTATTCTAGGTCTCTTTTGGTTCCAGATGAATTTTAGGAGTGATTTCTCTAGATCTGTGAGATATGCTAGTGGTATTTTCATTGGGATTGCATTGAATCTGTATAACAATTTTGGGAGAATGGCCATTTTCCGAATAATTATTCTTCCTATCCAGGAACAAGGGATGTCTTTCCATTTACAGAGGTCCTCTTGTTTTCTTTTAAGGGTATTATAATTTTCCTTGTATAACTCTTTTACATCTTTCATTAGATTAATTCCTAAGTATTTCATTTTTTGGATGCTAGTGTGAGGGTGTGTATAAGAATGCTATTGATTTTTGAGAATTGACTTTGTATCCAGCTACATTGCTAAATTGATTTATTATATCTAGGAGTCTTTCAAAGGAGGTTTGGGGGTCTTCTATGTAGAGTATCATGTCATCTGCAAATAATGATAATTTAACTTCTTTTCCTATCTTTACTCCTTTCATTTCTCTCTCTCATCTAGTTGGCCTGGCTAGTATTTCCAGTACTATGTTGAATAGGAGTGGTGATAAGGGACATCTTAGTCTTGTGCCTGATTTCAAGGTAAAGGCTGTCAGTTTTTGGCCATTTAATATGACACTGGCTATTGGCTTGTCATAGATGACCTTTATCATATTGAGGTAAAGACCATCTATTCCAATTCTCTATAAGGTTCTTATCATGAATGGGTGTTGGATCTTATCAAAAACTTTTTCTGCATCTATAGAAATGATCATGTGATTCTTACTTTTGGCTCTATTTATATGATGAATTACATTTATTGATTTATGTATGTTGAACCATCCCTGCATGCCTGAGATGAATCCCACTTGGTCATGGTGTGTAATCTTCTTGATGACTTGCTGCATCCTGTTTGACAAAATTTTACTGAGAAGTTTTGCACCTATGTTCATTAGGGAGATTGGCCTGTAGTTCTCTTTTTTAGTTGGGTCTTTCTCAGGTTTTGGTACTACAGTGATATTTCCTTCCAGGAATGACTTAGGGAGAATTGCTTCCCTTTCGATTTCATTGAATAGTTTGAGGAGTGTCAGCATTAAGTCTTCTTTGTATTTCTTGTACAATTCCACATTGAATCCATCTGGGCCTGGGCTGTTCTTTGTTGGTAGGAACTTGATTACATTTCCAACTTCATTAATAGAAATTGGGTTATTCAGCAGTTTTACATCTTCTTGATCCAGCTTTGGTGGTTCATATGTTTCTAGGAATCTGTCCATTTCTTCTGTGTTATTGAACCTATGAGAGTAGAAGGTTTCAAAACAGTTGTTGATGATCTGTATTTCCACAGGGTTGGTGGTGATTTCACCTTTTTCATTCTGTATTGCATGAATTTGTGTCTTTTCTTTCCTTTTTTAATTAGGTTGGCTAGGGGCTTATCCATTTTATTTATTCTTTCAAAGAACCAACTCTTTGATTCATTGATTCTTTGAATTGTTTTCTTAGTCTTTACTGCATTAATTTCTGCTCTAATCTTTATAATTTCCTCCCTTCTTTTGGCTTTGGGCTTGGCTTGCTCTTCTTTTTCTAGATGTTTGAGGTATAATACCAGGTTGCTTATTTGTGCTCATTCTGTTTTCCTAATGTGGGAACTCAGTGCAATAAACTTTCCTCTGAGAACCACTTTCATTGCATTACTAGGTTCTAGTAAGTTGTATTTGTATTTTTGTTTGCTTGTAGGTATTGTTTAATTTCTTCTTTAATTTCCTCTGTGACCCACTGATTGCTCAAGAGTGTATTATTTAATTTCCATGTGTTTGTGGGGTTTTTGCAGTTAATTTTATCATGAATTTCCAGTTTCATGGTATGATGATTTGATAGCATGCATGGGATAATTTCAATTGTTTTGCATTTGCTTAAATATGTTTGCATTTGCTTAAATATGGTCTATTTTAGAGAATGTCCCATGTACTGCTGAGAAGAATGTATATTCTGATGTTGTTGCATGGAACATTCTGTATATGTCTATCAAATCCATTTGTTCACAGATGATTCAGTTCTGTTATTTCTTTGCTGATTTTCTGTCTAGTTGATCTATCCCTTTGTGTCAGTGGTGTGTTAACATCTCCTGTTATAATTGTTATGGCCTATTTGATTTTTCATTTCTGTTAATACTTGCTTTGTGTAGTTTGGTGCTCTTGAATTTGGTGCATATATAGTTAAGATTGTTGACTCTTCCTCTTGCAGTTTTCCCCTAACTAGTATGTAGTGACCTATTTTATCTCTTCAGACCATTGTTGGTTTGAAGTTCACATAAATAGCTACCTCTACTTTTTTTGAGTTCCTGTAGCATGGAGTATTGTTTTCCATCCTTTGACTTTCAGTCTATGAGTTTCCTTTTGGGTTAGATGGGTTTATGGTAGACAGCATATGGTTGGATGTTGTTTCTGGATCCATTCTGCCAGTCTGTTTCTTTTAATTGGTGAATTGAGACCATTTACATTAGTGGTTATAACTGTCATATATTGGTTTATTGTTTACATGTTTTCTTTCTGATGTTGTATCTTAACTTTCCATTCTGTCTAATTGTCTGCCTTGCTTAGTGGTTTTTTCCTATGTGTATCTAGAATGTCTTTCAGTATTCTTTATAGGGTTGGTTTGATGATCCTGAAGTTCTTCAGCTGTTCTTTGTCATGGAAGTATCTTAATTCTCCATCCATTTTGAAGGACAGCTTTGCAGGGTACATCAGTCTGGGTTGGAAGTCGTTTTCCTTTAATATCTGAAACAGTTCACTCCATGCCCTTCTTGACTTCATTTTTTGTGTTGAGAAGTCTGCTGTGATTCTGATAGGTTTTCCTTTATAGGTGATCTGTCTTTTCTCTCTAACAGCTTTTAATATTCTGTTCTTATGTTGGATTTCTGGGATGGTGATTATTATATGTCTGGGTGTAGTTTTGTTTTGCTTATGGCTATTTGGAGTTCTATATGCTTCACTAATCTGTATGTCAGTTTTCATCCTCATGTTTGAGAAGTTTTCAGCTATTACTTCTGTAAATAGTCTCTTGATACCATTTGTGTTGTCCCCTTCTTTTTCATTTATCCCTATTAATCTTCTGTTGTTTTTCTTTGCATCATCTTGCAGCTGTTGAATTGTTATTTCCTGATTTCTTACTATTTTTAGAAGATCTTTCCTTTCCTGTTCACCAGCTACAATCTTATCTTTGAGGTCTGAGATTCTATCTTCACTTTCATTGAAGCAGTTTTTGCATCTTTCAGTAGTTTTTTATTTCCTGTATATCTCTTTGAGTCTGCTTCATGCATTCTGTTTGTTTCTTAAACTGTTCATTCAGGGATTTTATCATTTTGATTTGTTCCTCTAATTTTTTAGTTGCATCTTCACTGGATGCATTCAGTATTTCTTTCACTAGTTTTATCATTTCTTCTTTTACTTAGATTATTTCTGATTTGAGTTCCCTCAAAGCTTCCAGTACTTGAGTCTTTATTTCAGTTGATATCATTTCAGGCATTTCAAGTGTATGTGTAGTATTTCTTCTATGTTCATGGCTCCTAGGTTTTCTCGGGATGGGCTGGAGGTTTGAGATTGCATTTTGGTCTTTTGTTTTGTTATTTTCCTATATTTCCATGTTTTCAACAATTTTCCAAAGCTTTCCCTGGATGTGTTGGAAATCACCTCCTGCACCCTCTGCCACTGGGGCTCAGGTGGCCCTGGCTCCCCTAGTGCAGTAGGCCTGGCTCCCCTGATTGAAAGATTGTCACCTGGGAATAGCCCACTCAAGCCCATGAAACCGCTGAAACTCAGTTCAGTGTCCCAAGGGGGCTGGGCAGGCACCCAGCTGCCAGGATCACTGGTCCCAAACTTTTCCTGGACCTGCCCTGGGGAGCTGCAACTCACCTAGTGGTGGCAATGTGTGCCTGGCTCCCCTGGTTGAATGAAAGTCGCTGGGTGCAGTCCACTCAAGCCTGTGAAACCTCTGGAGCTCAGTCCAGAGTCCCAAGGGGGCTGGGCGGGCACCCAGCCACTGGGATCAATGGTCTCAAACTTCTCCAGGCCTGCCCTGGTGAGCTGCAACTCATCTCATGGCAGCAGCTCCTGTTATTGTTGTTTATAAATGCAGATGATGGACCCAGTGAGCTGGCTGCATCCTCATTTCTGCTTTTTGGGTTTATTTTTATTGATCAATTGATTGATTAAAACAGAGTCTCACAATGTAATCTAGGCTGGCCTTGAACTCCCATTGATCTCCTGACTCAGCCTCCTGAGTGTTAGGATTACAGGTGTGCACCATCACAACCAAATTGTGCCTGTCCTTTTAAAAAGAATTTTTCCAGTGTGGGAGGGCTAAGGGGGGATAGAACCCAGGGACTTTGCACTGAGCTGCATCCCCCACACCTTTTTAAATTTTAATTTTGAGACAGTGTTTCAGCTAAATTGTTCAAGTGAGGCTTCAACTTGAACAAAATATGCATGTTGGTACTGGAAAGGTCCTTCTTTAAAAGACAGGTTCTCAGGTCTGTGCTCCACCTCAGGAGCTGAAAGTGTGTGGAGCAAGTTCCATCCTCTGGTGGGGCATCAGAACATCACTTGGAGCCTGATAGGGCACTGCCCAGCATCCCCCATCATGAGAGGACCCCCAGGAAGGTCTCTCCTGGCCTAGTTGGGCACCACCAAGTGACCCCAAGTGGCTGAGAGTCACCTGGTAAGACCTGTCTGATGACCTCCACTCAACTGGGGAAACTCCTTGCAATAGGGATAGATATTCTCAACCCAAGAAACACTGAGACCTTGCCTTCAGCTTTCCTATGGGAATATAAGAAAATGACAAAACAAAAGAGTAAAATGCAATCTCAACCTCCAGCCCATCCCAAGAAAGCCTAAGAGACAGGGACACAGAACAAAATGTAAGCCATACCAGTGAACCCTGAAGTGAAAGGGACTGAAATAAAAGAACAACTCTGAGAAGGTATAAAAAACTCAAATCAGAAATAATCTCCCAGATAAAAGAAGAAATGATAAATGTAACAAAAGAAATGCAGAATATGTCTAAAGAAGACATAGTTAAAAATTAGAGGAACACTTCAAAAAGATGGAAAGCCTTAATGAATGATATAGGAAGCAAACAGAATGCATGAAACAGATTCAAAGAGATATCCAGGAGATCAAAAATTCCATTGAAAGTTGGCAAAACTGCCTCAATGAAACTGAACATACACTATCAGACTTTAAAGACAAGACTGCAGCTAATGAACAGGAAAGGAAAGATCTTTTAAAAATAACAAGGAATCAGAAAATAAGAATTCAACAGCTGCAAGATAATGCAAAGAAAAACAACATAAGATTGATAGGCAGAAACAAAAAAGAAGATGACAACACAAATGATATCAAGAGGCTATTTACAGAAGTAATAGCTGAAAACTTAGGGGAAAACTTCAAGCGGAAGAGATAACAATCTTAATGAACACAAATAAACAACCTGATGCTACACATCAAACATCTAGAAAAAGAAGAGCAAGTCAAGCCCAAAGCCAAAAGAAGGGAGGAAATTATAGAGATCAGAGCAGAAATTGATGCAACAGAGATTTAAAAAAATACAAAGAATCAATGAATCGAAGAGTTGGTTCTTTGAAAGAATAAATAAAATTGATAAGCCCAGAGCCAATCTTGTTTTAAAAAAAGGAAAGAAAAAACTCAAATTCATGCAATAAGGAATGAAAAGGGGGAAATCTCTACAGACCCTGTGAAAATACAGAAGATCATCAATACCCACTTCAAAAACCTCTACTCTCATAAGTCTGATAACAAAGAAGAAATGGACAGATTCCCAGAAACATATGAACTACCAATGCTGGATCAAGAAGATGTAAAACTACTGAATAACCCAATTTCAATTAATGAAACTGAAAATGTAATTAAATTCTTACCAATAAAGAAAAGCTCAGGTCCAGATGAATTCACTTCAGAATTCTACAAGAAATTCAAGGAAGACTTAATACCAACACTCCTCAAACTCTTCAATGAAACTGAAAAGGAAGCAATTCTCCCTAATTCATGCCTGGAAGCAAGTATTACTCTAATACCAAAATCAGAGAAATACCCAACCAAAAAAGGAACTACAGGCCAATCTCCCTAATAAATTTAGATACAAAAATTCACAATACAATATTGACAAACAGAATGTAGCAAATCATCAAGATTATACATCACAACCAAATGGGGTTCATCCCAGATATGCAGAGATCATTCAGGATATGCAAAGCAATAAATACAATCCACCATATCAATAGACCCAAAAATAAGAATCACATGATCATTTCAGTAGATGCAAAAGGAGCTTTTATCAAAATCCAACACTCACTCATAAGAACCCTACAGACAATCAGAATAGATTTACATCAATATAATAAAATCCATCTATGATAAACCAATAAACAACATCATATTAAATGGCCAAAAACTGAAAGCTTTTACTCTAAAATCAGGCACAAGACAAGGATGTCCATTATCACCACTCCTATTCAATATAATGCTGGAAATACTAGCCAGAGCAATTAGACAAGGAGAGAAATAAAGGAGTAAGGATAGGAAAAGAAGTTAAATTATCATTATTTGCAGATGACATGATATTCTACATAGAAGACCCTCAAAACTCTATTGAAAGACTCCTAGGGATAATAAATAAATTCAGTAATGTAGCTGGATACAAAAAATTAACACTCCAAAATCAATAGCATTCCTATACACAAACAACAAACTCACTGAGAGAGAAATAAGAGAAACCACATCCTTCACAATAACATCTCAAAAAGTGAAATACTTAGGAATCAATCTAACAAAAGAAGTAAAAGATTTATTCAGGTAAAGTTATAATACCCTGAAAAAAGAAATTGAAGAGGATCTCAGAACATGGAAAGGCATTCCTTGTTCATAGAAAGGAACAACAAACATTGTGAAAAAGGCCATTCTCCAAAATTGTTATGCAGATTTAATGCAATCCCAATCAAAATACCACTAGCATATCTCACAGATCTAGAGAAATCATTCCTAAAATTCATCTGGAAGCAGAAGAGACCTAGAATAGCAAAGGCAATTCTGAGTAATGAAGGCAAGGCAGGAGGCATCACAATCCCTGACTTGAAGTTATACTACAAGGCTACTATAATAAAATCAGCATGGTACTGGAATAAAGACAGACCTGAAGATCAATGGAATTGGTTAGAAGATATAACTACAACTACAAACACACTCAGCCAACTTATCTTTGACAAAGGGACCAAACATGTTCACTGTAAGAAAGATAGTCTCTTTAATAAGTGATGCTGGAAAAACTGGCTCTCCATATGCCCAAAACTAAAACTAGGCTATCACCATGCACTAACTAAAGTCCAAATGGATCAAAGATCTAAATTTTCCAACAGAAATACTAAATCTGCTGAAAGACAAAGTGAATAGAAATCTGGAAGATACAGAGGCAGGCAGAGAATTCATGAATGAAAATCAAGCTACATGGGAAATATTTCCCAAAATCAACAACTAGGATCTCATCTTATTAAAAAGTTTGTGCATGTCAAAAGAAGTCTCCAACAGAGTAAAAAGGAAACACATGAATTCTGAAAATATAGCCAACTCTTCCTCAGACAAAGGACTTCTCTCTAGAACATATAAAGAATTTTTAAGACTCAGATCCCAAAATTCTAATACCCAATCCAAAAATGGGCATCTGAGATGAAGTCACAGTTCTCAGGTAAAGAAATATAAATTGTAAATAAATACATCAAAAACTGTTCAGCATCACTGGTCATTAGAGAAATGCAAATTAAAACCACACTGAGATTCCATCTCACTCCAGAAAGAATGGCCAGGATAAAGAAAACTACCAACAACAAATGCTGGAGAGGCTGTGGGGAAAAAGGAACTCTTCTGCACTGTTGGTGGAAGTATAGACTGGTGCAGCCACTGTGGAGGTCAATCTGGGGATTCCTCAAAACTCTGGGGTTGGAGGTCTCATTTGACCCAGCCATTCCACTCTTAGGCATATTGCCAGAAGAACTGAAAACATCTTACCAAAGTGATATATGTGCACTCATGTTTATAGAAACACAATTTGTAATAGCCAGATCTTGGAAACAACCTAAGTGCCCATCAACTGAGTAATGGATAAAAAATATTGTGGTACTTTTATACAATGGAGTACTACTCCATTAATATAAACAAATTTTTTATGGAAAATGAGATAATATAGTAGCCATTGTTCATCTACAGTTATTTGGTTCATAATGCCTTGCAATACTTTCATTCTCTTGAGTAGTTTTGTTCTATTTTGTTATGTTTTACTATCATACATATTAAAATCCAATAAGACACAATGTGATAGAACCAATGGTAACAGAAAAACAAGAGCATAGTAGGACATCAGAGCAAGATGATACTAAATCAACAATGGCTGCGGTATTGTCTTTTCTTCAAAGTCACTATTCATAACACCACATATATTAAGATCAAACAAAGCAGAATAAAACCATCCTGACCAATAATGAAAACATAAGACATCAAAGCAATATAATGGTGAACCATGATTACTATAAAATCTTCTGTACACTTACCATTTCTTACACTAGGGAGACTATACAGTATTTATACATGTGAGTTTGATTTATTTCACTTATGAGTATAGATTCAAGTTGCATCCACTTATTATAAGTATCTCAATGTGATCATTCTTTATAGCTGAGTAGGAAAAGTTTCTGCACCTCTAATTAAATCACCAATGTGAAAAGAAAACCCACAGAGTGGGAAAGAATTTTAGCCAGCAACCCCTCAGAAAAAGGATTTATATCCAGAACATATAAAGAATTGAAAAACATCAAGCTCCCCAAATTCAAAGACCCTCTCCAAAAATGGGCATCTTAGATGAACACACAGTTCTCAGAGAAAGGTATACAAACAGTAAATAAATGCATGAAGAAATGTTCACCATCTCTGGTCATTCAAGAAATGCAAATTAAAACAACATTGAGATTTCACCTCACTCTAAAAAGAATAGCTGCCATCAAGAAATCAACTGATACAATGTTGGCAAGGCTGTGGGAAAAAAGGAACACTGCTCTACTCTTGGTGGGAATGTAGACTGCTGCAACCATTATGGAAATCCATATGGAGAATTTGCAGAAGACTAGGATCAGAAGTTTCATTCAATCCAGCTAATCCCCTCCTGGGTATTTTCCCAGAAGTATTGACAAGTTCATATCACAGTGATACATGTTCATAGCAGCAGAAGTTGTAATAACTAAATCTTGGAAACACCAGGATGCCCATTAGCTGCAGATGTGGCATTTTTACACAATGAAATATTACTCAGTATAAAAAAGGATGATCTTGAGGCCTTCATAGGTAAATGGAGACAACTTGAGACTAACCTCATTAGTGAAATAAATAAGAATCATATTTATAAATATCACATTGTGTCTCTAGTGTAAAAAGTGATAAGAACTATAAGAGTAATAAAACCAAAAATGTGTAATTGCTATTGTAAAAAAGAGAGGAAAAGAAAGTGCTCTAAGAGATATAACTGAATGTATGTTTGAGTGTGTAAAATAGTTGACCATATTGCTGAATCTTTGTTGGATCATTGAGCAGAATTGTTTTCAGTCTCACTGTTTGAATGTCTACTATGTATCCATTAATTCTGTAACTGGAACAACTACATCCAAGATGGCAATATGTAATTTATCAACTAGCGATTTCTTAATATTTTTTTTCTTTTTTCTTTTAGAATTCTGTATTGTTGCTACCCTTTTTCATTTTGCTTTTCTTTCTCTTTAAATAAAACTTTTTAAAAATGCATAATTGCTATTGTAAAAAAGAGAGGAAATTGGAAGTGCTATAAAAGACATAACTGCACGATTGCTTAAGTGTGTAAGATTGATAACCATACTTCTAAGTTCTTGTTGGATTGTTCAACAGATCTGTTTTCAGTCTCACTGCTTGAATGTCTCCTTTGTATGCTCTAATTGTGTAACTTGAAAAGCTATTCCACTGAAACAACTTCTCCATTGTTGGTGGGAGTATGGACTGGTGCAACCACTGTGGAAATCAGTGTGGAGATTCCCCAGAAAACTACAGTTGGATGTCCCATTCATCCCAGTTACTCTCTTTCTAGTTATTTTCCCAGAAGAATTGAAAATATCATGTCATGGCAATATATATGTACCCATGTTTACAGCAGCACAATTTGTAATAGCCAAATCTTGGAGACAACTGCTATGCCCACCATTGCAGGGATGACAATGTATGTACCACTGTTGCCCCCTGATTGACATGTTTTGAAATTTTGTTTTAGTTGGGTTTTTTCTTCTTTCTTTTTCTTTTTCTCTTTGAGATAAAATGGATTTGGAAAGCAGAAAAAACAAAGAAATATCAAAGCTGAGCTATCTTCTTGAATACAGGGATTTAATAGATATCTATAGATTATTGCACACTATTAGAAAAGAGTATACTTTTTCTGCAGCAAGTGATACTTTCTTTCAACTATGTCACACACTAGGTTACTAACTACAAATGCAAAATTTGTTAATAGATACACACCATAAAAACTTGGAAATTATGGCATCAGTAATATAAGGTATGGCAAAGAGTAGCATTCTTGTATATACTTGGAGTTAACAGTGTAAAATAGACTGTGTTAAATATAACATCTTATGTAAACGTCATAGTGACCTATAGGAAAAATCCACCAGACACACAGTAGAGAAAGAAGAGAAGGAGGAGGAGGACAAGGAAGAGGAAAAGAAGAGGTGCAAGAAGAAGAACAAGGAGAAAAATGAGGAAAAAGAGAAGAAGAAAGAGAAAAGGAAAAAAAGAGAGGCCTTTTGGTGCATGCCTGTTATCCCAGCTACTGGGGAGGCTGAGGCAGGAGGCTGACCAGTTCAAGGACAGTGTGTGCAACTTAGAGAAATTATTTCTGAAAATTAAATTTTAAAAAGCATTAGTACATACATGCCTATCATGTATGACCAGGGTTCAATCCACAGAAGTAATATTAAAATCAAATTAAAATTTACAGGAGAAACCAAAGATGTAGTAAGATAATAGTTTGATAATGAATGTCTTCATTTTAAAAGATAAAAAATGTCAAATAAACAATCTGTGTATCTCAAGGAACTAAAACAAGCAAACAAAGAAAACCTACACTCACCAGAATTAATTTTAATTATATTAATTCAATGTACTATATTCTGTCACCATGCCATCTATCTAACTCACTCATTCCTACTTTCCTGTTTTTCTCCAATGGCCTGCACACTGTCCACCCTTGCTGGGTGTCTCTCCTCCCTGCACCTGACCTGCCATGGGTCTCTCCAGGGCTGACCCAGGAATCAGGCCTGACAGGGGAAGCTGAGGCTGCTCCTGCCCTACAGTGTCTATGCATCTCACATGGCCCTGCCCCAGTTGTGCCTGCAGGGATGGGTGCAATATGACCCTCGAACTTGTATACATGTGAGGACTTTGTGAAAGAATATTGGAGTACTGCACCTACATGAAAGATAGCTCAGTACTGACCATGGTCACTAGGCAGTGAGCTGCAATCTCAGTGTCCATCTGTAAAAATGGGGGAAGAACAGCACAGATTTCAACCTTCACCTGTAGCCCTGAGCTTCTGTTACTCCTCTCTGGGATTCTGAGATATTCCTTCTAGAATATTCTAGATATTCATTCTAGGTTCTTGTCAACCAGCATGAAGAATTGGGCAAAACAATCACAAAAATGAAGTTTTACACTTACAGAAGGCAGAAAAAGGAACATGCTCTGTAGAGCAGGTCCGGGCAAACTGACTAGGAAAAGCAGCACATTGTATAGTGTGGGAGTGGACAAAGGTGAAAGAGCACAGTGGGCATGAGCACATCAGTGACCATCTTTTGTACCTCCCACACCTCAGGCTGACAACAGCTCTGCATCATCCTATCAGAAAACTCCTTGTGTTCTCAGTAGACTGAACACAGTGGTTCCAGGAGTGGGGCTGAGAAGCTGTTCTGCAGCCGTGACCTAGCTGTGATTGACAGGTCATGCCCTGTGCCCAGTGGGTTTACCAGCCCCAATGCTCTCTTGCGCTTTCACTTCCACAGAGAGGAGGAAACCTGCTCCTTAATAACTCTTTGATGATCTGAAGCTTCAGTGGCCTCTCTGCTTTGTTCTTTGTATCCTTGTTCATTTGAGAACCTTCCTTCCTACCTTTACTTTCATGAACATAATGACCTGGAAGCTGCAAGTGTATTACATGGACCCCTTCTAAGTGCTCAGAGCAGATAAGGACCCATTATTGGCACAAACATGATCTCACACCATGGACCTTCCATGTCCCAAACCCATCCATTCACTGCCCTGAATATTAACCATCACTGAGTCTCAAAATATTCCACTGACCCCCTATCTCTTACAGTACAGTGAAGGGCCAAAGGTTGGCAATGAGGGAGCTGAGGCTCAGAGAGAGAGATGCTGAGTGCAGGGAAAGATAGAGAATGGTACATTAGCAATAAGCTGAAATCAGCCAGCAACAAACTCAAGTGCACTCTATACAGGGCCCAGAGGATGCATGAATGGCTCAGAAATTTATTTCAAAAGAAAAGTGGGTGGGCTCAGTTCTAAGAATATAGGGAAGCCCATAAAGGGGAAGATTTAGCACAGGAAGCCCACACTGGGGACCAGGAAGTGAGTCAGCAGTACTGCCCTGTTCCCCTGCATCTCTCCTCCATGCTTCCCAGGACACAGGTCCAGTGAGCTGCACACATGGGGCTCAGTTCATCTAGGCCATCCACTTGCAGCAGGAACCTGCATCTTCCCTGGAGCATCTCCAGGACTGGGAGAGGATGACCACAGTGAGGAGCACTGTGCAGTGCAGATAGATGGGCTGAGGAAGGGAAGAGACAGCTGGAAGGCTCTGAGAGGAAGGATCAAACTTGAGCAGTGTCCCCTGGAAGGGATCAGATGAGAAAGACATCAAGTCTATTTGCTTCTGTGTTACTGGCCCTCAGTGAGATGAATAAAAAGCAGGAAGATTCAAAAGGAAGGGAAAGACCCACATTGATGCCAGCCTGCCCCAGACACAGACCTGGCAACACGACAGAATGGCTGATGGGGAGGGCAGTTCCTGTTCATGTGGGACGGTGCTGTGACAAACTCATGATGAGCAGAACCCAGCTGCAAACTTCCCACATTGCATTTCTCCATGGGTCCTGCTGAGCAGTGCGGTCACATCTCTGTACACAGCTGTGATCAATGGTTGGAGAAACCATGACCCCAGCCATCACAGCCTTGCTCTGCCTAGGTGAGAGGGGAAGAGGGAGTGGACACCTGGTCTGCAGAGACCCAACCCTAAAGTCAGGCCCTGGTCCATCAGGAGGCTGTGGGGAGCAGAGGGCTCAGGACTCAGGAGGTTGTGGGGAGCAGAGGATCTGCTCAGGAGGCTGTGGGGAGCAGAGGACCTGCTCAGGAACTAGGTCAGACCTCTCACAGGGAACTCTATTCCAGGGCTGAGTCTGGGCCCCAGGATCCCAGTGCAGGCAGCTGAGCGTGTCCTAAGCTGTCCTGGGTCCCTCTTCCTCCTGAGCACAAGGGGCCACCCCTGGGCAGTGGGGATGGAGTACTGCATGTGTGGGCTGGTGCTGGGAGATTTGGAGGGCCCTGGGGCTGAGAGCTGGGGTCTGAGGAGACAAGGAAGGTGCTAGGACACAGGCGTGATTTCCCTGCAGGGACCCTCGCCAAACCCAGGCTCTGGGCTGAGCCAGGATCTGTGTTACCACGAGGGGAACCTGTGACCCTCTGGTGTGAGTGGACTCTGGGGGCCCAGGAATATGGTCTGTACAAAAATGGAAGCCAAGTGCCCTGGACAAATCAAACATCACCAGAAAGGAAGAACATAGTCAATTTCCCCATACCATCCATGACAAAGGACCATGCAGGACAATATCGCTGCTACTACCGAACACTTGCAGGCTACTCAGAGCTCAGTGATGCCCTGGAGCTGGTGGTGACAGGTGAGAGGACACTCAAGGTCCCAGCCCCAGGCTCTGCCCTCAGGAAGGGGTCTCCTCTCAGAGGTGTCTCCCTCTCACAGTTCAGCCCTGGGGACAGTGTAGGAGGTGTGAGCCCATTTCACATGCTGCCTCCTTCTCTCCTAGGAGTCTACAGCAAACCCAGCCTCTCAGCTCTGCCCAGCCCTGTGGTGACCTCAGGGGAGAACTTGACCTTGCATTGTGGCTCACATCTGGGATTTGACAGGTTTATTCTGACCAAGGATGGAGAAGACATGCTCTCCTGGACCCCAAGCACAAGTTCACGGTTCCCTGTGGGTCCTGTGACACCCAAGCACAGGTGGAGGTTCAGATGCTACGGTTATTACTGGAACAATTCCCAGGTGTGGTCAGAGCCCAGTGACCCACTGGAGCTCCTGGTCTCAGGTGAGGGAGCACAGTCTTTCCTTTGAATGTCTGAGAACCTGACCAAGCTACAAGAAAGGCTTTGGAGATGAGAGAAGCCAGGGACCCTGAGCTCAGTGACAGCATAGGAGGGGGGCTGTGAGACCCAAGACAGAGCAATCCAGGGAGACAGAGAAAGTGAGTGTGAGATGGGGAAGGAGAGGAAAATTTAAGTGGCTCCTCACATTTCCTCTGCTCTTTATGGCTCTGAATAAATGACCTCTGGTGGCACCCTCACTATGCACTGTGCAGAACTGACCTGACTCTGTCTCCTCTGATTCCCTGCAGGGACCCTCCCCAAGCCCACCATCTGGGTGGAACCACACTCTGTGATCCCCTTGGGGGAGACTGTGACCCTCTGGTGTTTGGGGACCATGGAGGCCCAGGAGTACCATCTGGATAAAGACGGAGGCCCAGTGCCCTGGGACACACAGACCTCAACAGAGCCCATGATGAAGGCCAAATTCTCCATCCCATCCATGACAATAAACAATGCAGGGCAGTATCACTGTTACTACAGGAGTTCTGGTATCTGGTCACAGTCCAGTGATATCCTGGAGCTGGTGGTGACAGTTGGGAGGACACTCAGGGTCCCAGCCCCAGCCTCTGCCCTCAGGAAAAGATCTGCTCTCTGGAGTGTCCCCCTCTCACAGTTCAGCCCTGGGGACAGTGTGCAAGGCATGAGTCCATTTCACATAGTGCCTCCTTCTCTCCTAGGAGTCTACAGCAAGCCCAGCCTCTCAGTCCTGCCCAGCACTGTGGTGACCTCAGAAGGAAATGTCACCTTCCAGTGTGGCTCACACCAGCAATTTGACAGGTTCATTCTGACTAAGGGTGGAGAACACAAGCTCCCCTTGGACCTGGTCTCACAGCAGCATCCCCACAGGCAGGTCAAGGCCCTGTTCCCTGTGGGCCCTGTGACCCCTGGTCATAGCTGGACATTCACTTGCCATGGCTATTATAGGAACAAATCCCAGGTGTGGTCAGAGCCCAGCAACTCCTTGGAGCTCCTAATCTCAGGTGAGAAAGTCCTGACTAATACAATAGCCTTTGAGTCACCAAATGCATTGACAGAACCTGAAATCAATGGGCTCTGTACTGGCAGTGACCCAGAGCAGCTCCAGAACCAGAGACCCTGAGTGTGACAGATGGGGGACCCACAGGGCAGGACATGAGAGCAAGGTGTGGCAGGAACCAGCCCCTCAGCCTGGCTCCTCCTCCCTCCAGGGCTGTCCAGAAAGCCCTCCCTCCCTACCCAGAATGGTTCTTTCCTGACCCCTGGACACAACCTGACCCTCCAATGTTGCTCTGATCTCAGCTGTGACAGATTCACTCCGTGCAAGGAGAGGGCAGGCAACCTACCCCAGTGGCCTAACAGGGAGACCCAGACTGGGCTCCTTCATGCTAACTTCCTCCTGCATCCTGGAAATAGTTCCCATGGGGGCCCATACAGATACTATGGTAGACACAGCCTCTCCTCTGAGTGGTCAGCCCCCAATGAGCCCCTGGACACCCTGATCACAGGTGAGGACACCAGGGCTCAGTCAGGGAGCCAGACTGCACAGACCCTCCTGGGAGAGACCAGGAGGTGGTGGCCAGGTTGAGGATGGGGTGTCAGGGAGGGAGAGGGACAGAGAGACAGGGAGGATGGGAGGGGCAGAGTCAGAGGAAACTGAGAAGACAGAGTTCCAGGGTCCTCAGAGACAGCCCTGCTGAGGCCTCAACTCAGAATGAGCTGGGGCAGCCCCTCACCACCTCCTTCTCTCCAAGACAGCTCCCTGCAACACCCTCCCTCTCAGTGCAGCTGGGACCCACAGTGTCCTCAAGAGAGAACATGACCCTGCTGTGTCAGTCACAGATTCCGATGGGCACTTTGTTTCTGTACAAGGAGGGGGAAGCCAATCTCCCCCTGCATCTCAGATCAAAGTTCCTTGCTCAGCAGTCCCAGGCACAATTCTCCATGGGAGCTGTGAGCTCATCCCTTGGGGGGACCTATATGTGCTATGGCTCTTGGGACTTATCTCCATATCTGTTGTCACAGCCCAGTGAGCCCTTGGAGCTCATGGTCTCAGGTGAGGCACCCTGGACCCCATCAGTCTTGGCACAGGGTTCTTTTGGCACTGCTCCAAGAACAGCTCTGGTTGGGATCAGAGATAAGCATCCTGTGGCAGGTCAGCCAGAGGGGAAGCACCCCTCAGGGAGCAGGAGAGCAGTTGGGTCCTCTCAGGCAAGGCCACGGCACCACATCACTGGGCAGGCAGAGACTCTGGGTTGGTAGAGGGAGGATTGCAATGAGGCCACAGAGGAGATAAGAGAGTGAGCTGATACAGGCTCCCCATGTGAAACCCACCTCAGCCTCCCCTTGCCCATTCCCAAGATCCTTTGCCCTCCCCACGCTCAGCACCCAGCAGGAGTCCCGGGCTCTGTCCCAGCATCTTGGGTCCAGGCTGCCTGGAGACTCAGCCCATCTCAGTCCTGGTTCCAGCCCTAGTTCTGCTGGTGTCCAGGAGCTTGAGGGTCAGGTAGAGCTATAAATAAAGACACCAGGTCCCCAGAGCTCAGAGTCTGGATGGCAGCCTGCAGGTAGGTTAAGGGTGTAGGTACTGGATCCAGCCCAAGTGAGGAGCATCCCATGAATTGGGAAAAGGGAGCCCAGCCCATGACATCCAAATCTATGGGGATCAAAAACACAGCTACTCAGTGTCAAGAGATTGAGCTACCAGGGTCCTGTCCCTCTGTGTAGTGATGGTGACAGTGTGCAGGTGACAGCCATGGCAGGATCGACCTCCCCATCACAGGGGGCTCAGCTCACAAAGTAGAAGTCAGAGCCCCAGGTCCAATCCCCAGGGCTGCCTCTTCCTGCTGGGGGACCTGGGTGTTGATGGCCTCTCTCAGTGTCCTTCCCTGTCCACTGTCTGGGTGTGTGGCCATCACACATTCCACAGCTGTGAGGGTCAGAGGTGGGGAGTTCAACCACCATGCATGGGCTTGGCATGCAGTAAAACCCCCACCAAGGGGCACTGTGCTGTGTTCCCAAAGTCACCACTGCTTTTACCTAACTTTATCAAGGACGGGAAAGGCACCTAAATGTTCTGATTGGGGTCTTGGTGGCCTGCATCCTGCTGCTGATTCTCCTCTTCCTCCTCTTCGTCCTCCAACGCTGGCATCAAGGCAAAAGCAGGAAGGCAGGTGAGTGGGGAGAGGGTGACCTGGGTCTCAGGAGGCTGTGGGTCCCCCATGGTCCTAGCCAGGCTGGCCCAGGACACCAGTCTGATGGAGGAAGCTGAGATTAGCATCCTATCTGCAGAATACAAAGTCAGAGAATCCAGCACAGAGCAAAAGGGCCTGTCCCTGTGGGGGTCTCCAGTGTAGTCTGAGCTTCTCTACCTCAGACTTCATTGGCTCCCTGGTCCATGGGCTCCAAGGCTTCCTTCCTACCCTGCAGGCCTGTGTACCAGGTGGTTCTGACCTCATGGCCGAGACTCTGTCCATCTCCCAGCCCAGATAGAGGCCGAATTCCCATGTCCTGCAGGGGCCACAGGGTCACTACCCTGGTACAGACACCTGCACAAGAGGTCATTCCTGCCCAAGGACCCAGACTGCCATCCCTAGCATCCTCAGAGCCACTTGACACCCCTTTTCTACCCAGCTCCAGGCCAGGTGCTCCAACGCAGGAAAAAGCCTCTGTGAGAGGAAGAGAGGTGTGGGTTAGAAGACACCCTGAGGCTCAGCCTCACAGAAACAGAGGAGGCTGGGGCTCAGGGCTGAGTCAGATTGAACCTTGATGTGGGTCTGGAGATATCACACAGCTGCCTGGCTCTGTGTACCTAGCTGCACAGGGCAGGGCCTGGGGGCTAAGAGAACTCTGGACTCTGTCCAGGAGGTGACCCCTCTTCTGTCCCTGCAGATGCTGCCATGCAGGGCACAGAGCCTAAGGATGGGGTGGAACTAGAAGCTCAGGTAAGACCCCACTCCATCCAGGGCACAGGGACTTCCTGTCTCCCTATTTGGTACAGGGACACGGCTCTGTCCTCCACCACTCAGCACTCAGGGACCTTGCATCAGAACCCTCCCTTCTGGAAGCCCTGTCTTCTGCCTGCTGTGACCCCACCTTCTGCTGGTTCCCTGTGACCTTGGGATCCCTGCCCTCAGCCTCTATCTGGCTATTCCCTGCTCCTTGGTCTCAGAAGGACCCCAAGTGAATGAGCCTCCCCACACCCCCAAGGTACCCTCCCTCACTTATGCAGCCTCACAGGGGGCTCCCTTCTGACCTGGCTCCATGGTGAAGAGGGTTGCAGATACAGTGGGGAGCACAGCTCCCTCCCATCCTGAGTCACCACATGGGGGGAGGCCAGTGTCAGGAGAGCACAGAGTTGTGAATGGAAATAAAGCAGAGAAAGGGTGGAGCAACAGGAGGGCCACTGAGAATCACAGAAAAGACACTGGTAAGCTGAGCGCTGAGCAGAAGACTGTATGAAGAGGGCAACAAGGACCTCTAATGCACTATCACTGCAAACAGCACACAAGTGCAAAGGTCCTAAAGCAGAGACAGGCTCCTTCAGCAAGATGTGCCATGTGGCTACAGCCTGGGGATCAAGGTCTGAGTGTCAGGATATGAGGGCAGCTCTGCAGGGTGGAAGCAGCCAGAATCTCCAGGCCTTGAGAAGCCCCTGAAGTTCCATGAGGAAGGAACAGAGTCTGGTTTAATTTCTTAAGCATCCCTCTGGCCACAGAGTGAAACAGGCTGGAGACCAGCATGCAACCAAGGAGAACCCATCTCTGTCCCTGTCTCCCTACTGCAGAGCAAACCTGATGAGGACCCCCAGGGAGCGACGTGTGGTTAGGTGAAGCACACAGCACCTGGGAAGAGAGAGGCCTCCCTTCCTTTGGCCCTGTCAGGGCAGCTCCTGGAAACCAAGGCCCAAAAGACAAGGGAAGACAGGTAGATGGATGCTCAGTGGAGTCTTGTGCTCCCCAGGCTCCAGGCTTCCCCATTGTCAATCAAAAAACTTCACTCTCCCTTTCTCCCATGCAGACTACTGCCCATGTGGGTCCCCAGGATGTGACCTATGCCCAGCTCAGCAACTGGATGCTCAGACAGGGGATAATGACACCATCTTGCTCCCAGGACAGGACCATCCAAGAAGTGTCTACTCTGTATGCTACCCTGATGCCCACTGGTCCAGGATCCATCCCAAAGTGACACCTCAGCCAGGGACAGAGATCTCCAGAGATCCTGGGACCTTAGGCTCACCTGACCCTGCAGTTAGAGAGAGCTCCCATCTCTCTCTGTTGGAAATGAAATGAGGGATTCTTGGGAGGAGCTAAAGATGGTCATTCCTGGGGAGAAACAACTCATATGACAGAATAAAACATCCTGGGGAGATCCAGACTGAGGGAGATGGATCCTCTTGACACAGGAAGAAATTAAAATGAAAAAAGCTCATCAAACACACTGTCTCAGGGCTACTATTGGAACAGCTAAAATTACTGGACACGGCGCTTTTGCTGCAACCTGCCAAGCCACCTGAACTTGTGCTGGCCATGACCCGCTGCCACCGGCAGAGCCACCCAAACTCGTTCCTGCCACCACTCACAGGATCCACAGCTGCATTGAAGCCAGGGGTTGGTGAGCCCAACAGAGAACAGAACCAGTGAAGGGACTGTTAATCCATGGTCAGTGCTGGGAATAAGACCCCCACACACAGGAAGGGTGAGACCAAATGGGCAACATGTTGGAATCAGGCAGGAGGAGCTTGAACTCAGAACAACAGTGACTTCAGTTGGTTGCTCCCTCCCCAGAGCAGATTTGTGGGATTTGCTTGGCCTGGGTCACACCCCTGGCTGGGACCCAATAAGCCATCCCAAACCAAGTCCCTACACCTAGCACACACTAACCTGGTGAAGGCCCCTGAAGTTTTACTGGCCCAGTGGGGAGGGACCAGCATATGCAGCCCCTGCTTACACCTTAATGATAAGAGCAAACAGGAGAGGGCAGAAATCCCTCACCAGTGTGCTTCAAAAGAACCATAATCAACAAGAAAAGGGGCTGAGACCTCCACTACACACCTCTATGGGAGAAACCAAAACCATTATAAGAGAGAGAAACAAGAAAAAGCCCCCAACCCAAAGCCCTGAGAACACTGATCCAAGAGAGGGAAAAAAAAAGAGAGAGCAGCAAGCATGCAACATCAGACATGGCTTCAATGGACATTAAGAGATATCTTTGGGACCTTGTAGATGAGCTCAAAATTGAAATACTAAATCAGGTAAACCAACATATAAGTAGATTAACAAAAAAAATGCTAAGCATCCTCAGGAAGACACAGATGGAAGAAGGGAGGAACACACAAAAAAAGGAGAGAAACATTCAATGAAGAATATAAACAAAATATAGAATACATGAAGCAGATTCTAAGAGATTAACAGGAAATTAAAAACTCCATTGAAAGCTGGCAAAACTCCTAAAAAGAAACTAAGGATAGACTATCAAAACATGAAGACAAGTTTGCAATGTGTGATCATGAAAGGAAAGATCTCTTAAAAATAACAAGGAAACAGGCAGTAACAATACAAAGGCTAGAAGATGACAAGAGAATCTATAATTTAAGAATAAGAGAAATATGAATGATGAAGCAGGAATACAAATAGGCAAATTACAAAGGCCATTCATGGAAATAATTAAGGAAAACTTCCCAAGCATGGGAAAAGAAAATGACATTCAGTTACATGAGGCATACAGAACTCCAGCCACCTAAAAGCAAAATGGATCTACACCCAGACATATAATAATCAAGATACCAGAAATTCAATATAAAAACAGAATATTAAAAGCCATCAGAGGAAAGAAACAGATTACCTATAAAGGAAAGCACATCAAGATCATGGCAGACTTCTCAACACAGACCATCAGATCAAGAAGAGCTTGAAGTAAAGTATTCCAAGCCATGAAAGAAAATAATCTCCAGCCCAGATTGAAGTACCCTGCAAAATTTTCACTAGAAATTAATGGAGAAACAAGATGCTTCCATGACAAAGAGGAACTGGGGGTATTTGTGGCCACCAATCCAACCCTACAGAGAGTACTGAAGGACATTCTAGAGAGAGAAAAAAAATACCAGGATTTTAGGAACAGTGGCAGAAAGGTCTCAATGAGTGGGGCAGGCAGTAGAATGAAGGAGAAAACTAAACAATGGCAGAAGGTAGCATAGCAGAAATGAGGCAGAGAAGGATGGCTAGAATCTGTACCAGAGATGGCCTTGATATACTATATTGTTAATAGTGTACAAGAATTTAAAGCCCGCATTACTCACACCACTCTGCTTAGATGCATTATATTCTGTTCCAGTCATTCTACCTGTACTAGAGTTTATGGCACAGAATTATCCCAAAAATAACAGGATATAGTATGGTAATCATCCTTAATTTCCTATTAACTTAATCTAAAGCTCTGTATAACCTATACTGTTTTATCATGACTGATTGTAATCAAATCTTGTTTGTTAGATTGCTGTTTTGTATTGATAGATTTTATTCAAAGCTGTTACGATTGATCGTATCAAGTCTGAGAGTATAGGCAACTGCACTTAAGATGACAAGATCCACTAGAATATCCACTCTGGTTTGATTATTACCTGCCTTTGAAGTTTCATACTGTCTTCAATGTTTTATTTTTACTAATATTGTTATGTACTGCTATATTCAATTGTACTTCTATGTTCAATTATGCCTGATAATGTAGACAATTCTATTGAAGATAATAAGAGACAACACAGTAACCACTGTAGATCACCTTGTACTGTGGTCTGATACGACTTTTTGGTTTCATGTTTTTTGTAGGAAATTGTTTTGTTTGTCTTGCTGTGTTTTGTTTTCCCTCTAATACAGAAAAGATTAGAAATGCATGTAGAGACTCATGCATGCATAGCTGTTTACAGTCTCACTGTTTGAATATCTACTTTGTGTGCTTTAATTTTGCAACTTGAACAACTATTTCTAAGAGGAAAATATTTAATTTATCAACTAGTGATTTCTTACTGTTTATCTTTTTTTTGAAATTCTTTATTATCTCTACCCTTTACATGTTTTTTCTCTTTAAATAAAAAAGGCAAAAAAAGAAATGAGAGATTCTTCAATCATCACTGAGTGAATGAAAAATGAAATCATGGGAGATGTTTGAGATGAATGATAAAGCTAAATACAGTGTGATCCCACATAGGTAGGAAATGAGAGAATTAAAAACCACAGATGAATCTAGCAGAAGACACTCCCTAAAACTGGATGGACCCAGCTATGATACAAAACTTTTAGTAAAAATACTAGAATTACTCTGAGTGAGGGTAAAAGTAACAGATTAGACAGATCTTCCTGGGGAGAGTTGGCACAAATTTCAACATGAAGAAAGAGCAGACAGTGTGACAGATACCCTTTTTTTAAAAAAAAAAATAGTAGCTCAAATTTATGAACAATTTTTCCAACATATTAGAAGATGTACAGGATCTCCAAGTCCACAATGTACTCTGTGGAGGTAAATACAAATAGAAAATCTGAATCTTTTTATATACAGTAAATCATTTGACTGCATTTTTAAAATTTCCCAGTGAAAGTTCTAGTTCAGAAAGCTTCACTGGAAATTTCTCACTCACAGTGCACACTTATGACACAGACATTAACTCCAGGCTTATAGACTCTTCTCCCAGGTACAAAAAGAGAAAACACAGCACTACACATTTCATCTTACCAGAAAAAACTCTCATGCCAAACCTCAACAAGAAATCCACAAAATGGGGGGGGGGGGTCACAGGAGCCACGAATCCTACCACCTACATGTGGCTCCCTAAAAAAGAATTCAAACTCCAGCTATTAGGGAGGCTGAGGCAAGAGGATCACAAGCCTGATGCCAGCCTGGGCTACATAATGAGATGTCTCAGAATAAAATAAAAGACCTGAGAATGTAGCTCAGTGCTGTTCCTTTAGTTCAAACAGCAGTGCTGCACAATAAATTTAAAGGTTCAGAGATCCAGCTAAGTCCTCAACTTACAAATGAGGTCTGTTCTGGAAGAATTTTTGTAAATTGGATTCTTTGTAATCTGACAAAGGGTGTCTTATGCAGTACACCTGTGAAAGTTCTCCACAAGAATGTTCATAAGTCAAGGATCAGTGCATATTAAAAAGGCAACAGATCAACACCACACTAGGATTGATTGCTTTTTTGTTTGATTGTTTGGGCTGGGTTGGGTTAGGAAGGCTAGAGCAGCTTAAAATGTAAAAATTCAATCAACACAGTCAGACTCATTAACTGATTGCATCAATGCTATCACATCCGTGGATGCAGGCAAGCCTTTCAGCCCACGAACCCAACCCCTCACAATGAGAAGAAAAACTCAAGAGAATGAAAAGGAATTTGCTGTCATTCACAGAGGCACATTTAACATCTCCCTGACCAGTGTCTTTTAAAGTGAGAACTTGAAGCCTGAGCCTGGGCTTGGGACCGCTAGTGTTAATGACTGCTAGTGCTCATGATCCCAGACATAGCAGATGTAAACCAAGCTGAGGAGCACTGATGGGGTGAGGGTAACATCAAGTCACTCACTGAAGACACAATAATGAGCACAGGGCACCCAAAGTAACAGAAAGATGCTTTACTCAAGAAAGAAGGGAATGTTTCCAATGAAAGTGGAATACATGCCAATATACAACACACATTGCAGAATTTCAGCTTTATTTATACTGCAGTTACTTCACATTTTATTTGCATATATTTATTTTCTCCTATATTATGGAAAAAGCTAAATTTCCTAAACATATTATAGGAGAATAATATAGTGCACTGTGTATCATATTCTTAAAAGTGGAGTACAAGACATGGTTCAAAAAGACTTACAAAGAAGAGATAAATAATAGCACAAAGCTTTCTACTCAATGAACTACAAGAAACCATTATCATAAATGTAACAAATTAGAGTATGTATTTCTGAAAAGATGAAATAGTTAAGTTGGAAATTATTTTAACTTGTCACTAATTTCTATTTATCTACTATTTTGACCTTTAATTATATATATATATATATATATATACTTTTTGAATATTTCATATAAAGAAATATATACTGATATTTGTCTGTGTGTCTGAAAACTTCATTTAATATTTTGTTCTCAAGTTTCACTCATGCCTATAAATGCCTGACTTTTATCATTTTATAGCAAAGTAATACTCCATTGTGTGTAAACACTATATTTTTCTGATCCATTTATCTCTCAGTGTACACATACACTGTTTACCAGACCTAGCTATCATAAATTCTACTGCTATAAATATGGCTATTCACATAGCCCTGTAAAGTGATGATTATAATTCTTGAGACACCTAAAAGAGAGGTGACTGGGTCAAAACAAAGTTTTATTTTTAGGATTTTGAGGAATGTCTACACCAATTCCCATAGTGGTTGTACTGATCCACATTGCCACCAACAATGGATTTTTCTCTTTTCTCCACATTCTTACCAGCATTTGTTTTTGTTATGTTTTTGAGGATAGCTGTTTTCTGTAGTAAATGTCACAGTGTCATTTTAATTTTCATTTCTCTTCTGGCCAGAGATGTTGTCCATTTTTTCATGTATTTATTAGACATTAGTATTTCTTCTTCTCAGGACTGTCTATTCATTTCAGTTATCCATTCTTTAATTAGATCTGTTATTCTGGGCTAATGATTTAGGAGTTCTTTACACACTCTAGATATGAGTCCTTTGTCAAGGAAATGACTGACAAACATTTCTTCTCATTCTCTAGGTTGTCTCTTTGGTGTGTTTGCTGTTTCATTTGCTGGGTGGAAGATTCATAGTTTTATATGAACCCTTGTTGATGTTATTTCTTCTGCAATTGGGGCTCTGCTGTGAAAGTCCCTGCTTCAGTCTGTGTCTTCAACAATTTCACTGATTTTATCTTCCAGTAGTTTAATTGTTTCTGTTTCAACATTTGGATCTTTGATCCATTTTTAAGTTTAGTTTAGGTGAGAAATGTAGGTTCACATTCAGTCTCCTGCATGTGGACAGCCAGTTTCCCAGCACTATTTGCAGAAATGTCCCTCATTCCTCCAACACAGGCCTTTGGGCCATTTGTCACAATTTAGGTAGATGAATGTGTCTGGAATTTTTTGTGCCCATTCTTCTGTTCCATTGTTTCCCATGTCTGGTTTGTGCTGATGTCATGATTTTTTTTATTCTGTTGTTTTGTATTAGAACTTTAAATTTGAGATTGTGATGCTTTCTGCTTTGCTCTTGTTGGATCACTACTGAACCCATTGAAATTTTGGAATTGTTTCTAGTTCTGTGAACAATTGTGATGTAATTTTACTTTTTTTATTTTATTTTAAGGGAGAAAAGCAAAACAGAAAAACAGGTAGAAATAATACAGAATTTCAAAAAAATAAACACTAAGAAATCGTTAGTTGACTAATTACATATTCTTTTTGTGGAAATAGTTGTTCAAGTTACAACATTAAAGCATACAAAGTGGACATTCAAGTGCAGTCTCACTGTTTGCAGTGAGACTGCAAACAGTTCTGTTCAATAATCCAACAAAAACTTAGTAATATGGTTATCAATCCTACACACTTAAACATACATGTAGTAATATCCTTTAGAGCACTTTTTTTCCTCCTTTTGCTTTTAAAGTCCATTATCTGTTTAGTTATATCATGTTTCAGATTGCTCAGTACCTTACTGATCTGTTTTGTTGTTGTTATTTCCTTTTAATCACCTTATATACTTCTGTTGCTTTGTTTTTAAGTTTCTCCTCATCCATGCCCCATAGATCAGCTTTTGTGGAATTGGGAATTTTTGGAGGTATTTTGTTACCTTGTTTTCTCATGTTCTATTGTTTTTGTTGTTATTTAGTTTTTTATTATTTTGAAGGTAGTGAAATACAACAGAACAAGGCATAACACAGCCAATTGAGATAGTGCAGTGAAATTGGCACAGAACTTCACAACAGGTTATTGGGATAACAGTAATAGGTGCCATAGTATATCTCATTATCTGCACAATAGTTGTTCTTTCAATCAGGTATATTAAAATCAAACCAAATACAGAACATTATAGAACTTATCAAAACAGAATATTGAATAGAGCAATACAGTTAATTAGAACAAAGCAAAACAGTGATAAAAAATATTTGCCTTCAAAGGAATGGTAGAAGGAAATCCCCCTATTTGCTATATTGAATATGGTCAATCTCACAAGAGATGCTCAGATCTCTGGCTCCCATTTGCTAATGGATGGGAGGGTGGGATGTTTGATTCTCAGCCTGCATGCCGGTAGGCTCAGGGTGCAGTTATATCCTTTAGAGTACTTTCTTTTCCTGTCTTTCTTACAATAACAATTACACATTTTTGGTTTCATTACTCATACATTTCTTATTACTTTTTACACTAGAGACACAATATGATATTTATAAATATGATTTTTGTTTATTTCACTTATAAGAATAGTCTCAAGTTGTCTCCATTTACCTATGAAGGCCTCAAGATCATTGTTTTCAATAGCTGAGTAATATTCCATTGTAGAAAAATATCACATCATTTTCATCCACTCTGCTGCTGATGGGCACTTTGGTTGTTTCCAAGATTTAGCTAACACAAATTGTGCTGCTATGAACATGGGTGCCCATATATCACTGTGACATGACCTGTTCAGGTTTTCTGGGAAATTACTCAAGAGGGGAATAGCTAGATTGAGTGGAACTTCCAATTCTAGTCTTCTAAGAAATCTCCATAGTGATTTCCATAGTGGCTGCACCAGTCTACACTCCCACCAACAATGGAGCAGTGTTCTTTTTTCCCCACAGCCTGGCCAACATTTGTTATAAGTTGATTTCTTGATGGTAGCTATTCTTTCCAGAGTGAGATGAAATCTCAAGGCTGTTTTAATTTCCATTTCTCAAATGACCAGTGATGGTGAACATTTCTTCATGTATTTATTTGGCATTTGTATATCTTCATCTGAAAACTGTGTGTTCATCTCTGATGCCCATTTTTGGAGAGGGTCTTTGAATTGAGGGGCTTCATGATTTTCAATTCTTTATATGTTCTGGATATAAGTCCTTTGTCTGAGGGATTGTTAGCTAAAATTCTTTCCCACTGGGCTTTCTTTTCACTCTGTTGGTGATTTCTTTTGAAGTGCAGAAACTTTTCAATAATATGAGATCTCAGTTATTGATTCTGAGAAGTATTTCCCATGTGGTTTGATTCTTGTTCATGAATTCTTTGCCTACCCCTGTGTCTCCAAGACTTCTACCTATGTTGTCTTCCAATAGATTTAGTGTTTTGTTTTAATATTTAGGTCTTTGATCCATTTAGACTTTAATTCTGTGCACAGGGATAGGCATGGATCTAGCTTCAGTCTTTGGCATGTGGAAAGCCAATTTTTCCAACATTATTTTTTTATTTAAAGAGAAAAAAACAGGAAAAAGGTAGAAATATTACAGAATTTCAAGAAAAGAAGATAAACAGTAAGAAATCACTAGTTGATAAGTTACATATTGTTCTTTTAGAAATAGTTATTCAAGTTACAAAATTAAAGCACACAAAGTGGACACTAAAGCAGTGAGAGTGCAAACAGATCTGTTCAACAATCCAACAAGAACCTAGAATATGGTCATCAATCCCATACACCTAAACATACATGCAGCTATATCTTTTATAGTGCTTCCTATTTCCTCTTTTTTTTACAATAGCAATTTTACATTTTTAAAATTTTATTTAAAGAGAAGAAAAAAAGCAAAACGATAAAAGGGTAGCAACAATACAGAATTCTAAAAGAAAGAAAGAAAAAGGAGAATGAGAAAAAGCCCCACTAAGAAATCAGTAATTTGTAAATTATGTACTGTCATCCTGGATGAGTTGTTCATGTTACAAAGTTAAAGGGTACAGAGTAAATATACAAACAGTCAGACTACAAACAGTTCTGCTCAAAGATCCAACAAAGATTCAGCAATATGGTCATCTATTTTACACACTCAAACATACATGCAGTTATATCCCTTAAAGCATTTTCTTTTCCTCTTTTTTAAAATAGCAATTACACATTTTGGTTTTATTACTCTTGTAGTTCTTATTTAATTTTTACACTAGAGAAACAATATGATATTTATAAATATGATTTTTATTTATTTCACTAATGAGGATAGTCTTAAGTTGTGTCCATTTGCCTATGAAGACCTCAAGATCATCCATTTTTATAGCTGAGTAATATTCCATTGTATAAAAATGCCACATCTTTTTTATCCACTCTGCAGTTGATGGGCATCTTGGTTGTTTCCAGGATTTAGCTATCACAAATTGTGCAGCTATGAAACTGGATGCACATATATCACTGTAATATGAACTTTTCAGTTCTTCTAGGAAAATACCCAGGAAGGGAATAGCTGGACTGAATGGGGCTTCCAATCCTAGTCTTCTGAGAATTCTCCATATGGATTTCCATAATGGTTGCACCAGTCTACATTCCCACCAACAGTGGAGCCGTGTTCCTTTTTCCCCACAGCCTCACCAACATTTGTTATCAGTTGATTTCTTGATGGCAGCTAATCTTTCCAGTGTAAGGTGGAATCTCAGTGCTGTTTCAACTTGCATTCCTCAAATGACCAGTGATGGTGAACATTTCTTCATGTATTTATTTGCCATTTGTATATCTTTCTCTGAGAAATGTGTGTTAATCTCAGATGCCCATTTTTGGAGAGGGTCTTTGAATTTGGGGGACTTGATGTTTTTCAATTACTCATATAATCTGGACACCAGTCCTTTGTCTGAGGGGTTGCTGGTTAAAATTCTTTCCCAGTCTGTTGGTCTTCTTTTCACTCTGTTGATGATTTCCTTTGAAGTGTAGAAACTTTTCAACCAACACCATTTTTTAAAGAGGCTATCCTTTCAGTGAACATCTTTAGCCCCTTTGTCAAATACAAGGTGGCTGAATGTCTTTGTAGTTCTGCTTGCATCTTCTAATCTGTTCCATTGATCCTCAGGTCTATTTGTTTGCCAGTACCATGCCGATTTTATCACTGTGGCTTTGTAGTACAGTTTCAAGTCAGGAATTGAGATGCCTTTTGCCTTGCCTTTGTTACCCAGAATTGCCTTTGCTATTCTAGGTTTCTTCTGTTTCCAAATGAATTGTGGGAGCATTTTCTCTAGATCTGTGATGTATGTTAATCGTGTTTTGATTGGGATTGCATTAAATCTGTTTAACACTTTTGGCTGTATGGCCATTTTCCAATATACTCTTCAATATCCTTTTTAGCATAGCATAATTTCCAACATATAGGTCTTTTATACATTCTTAGTTAGGTTGATTCCTACGTATTTCCCTTTTTAGGTGCAATTGTGAAAGTCATGTTTCCATAAATTCTTTCTCAGTGAGTTTTTTGTTTCTGTATAGGAATGCTATTGATTTTTGAGCACTGAATTTGTATCCAGCTACACTGCTGAATTTTTTTTACTACCTCTAGTAATCTTTTAATGAAGATTTTTGGGTCTTCTATATAGAGTATCATGTCATCTGCAAATAGGCATAATTTAACTTCTTCTTTTCCTATCTTTTTTTTTAAGTGGTAAAGCATCACAGAACAAGATGGAACAAAGCCAACTGAGGTAGTGCAGTGAAATTGGTACAGAACTTCTCAGCAGGTAACCAGGATAACAGTAGTAGGTATCATATTATATTTTGTTTTCTTCACAATAGTTGTTCTTTCAATCAGGTACAGCAAAATCAAAGGAAATACGGGACATTATACAACTTATCAAAACAGAATATTGAATACAGCAATACCATTAATCAGAACAAAGCAAAACAGTGATAAAAAATATTTGTCTTCAAAGAGATGGTAGGAGAAAATCCTCCTATTTGCTGTATTGCACATAACCAACCTCACAAGAGATGCTCAGATCTCTGGCTCCCACTTGCTAATGGGGGGAGAAGAGATATGAATCTTTGAATCTCAGTCCACATGCTGGTAAGCTCACAGCCACTTACCAGGGAGGCGAGCTGGTTGCTTGGTTTCCCAGAGCCCTAAGTTCCAACATGGCATGTATCTCAGGAGATGATAATGGTTCTCACCCTGGAGTGACCACCGCTTGCCGAGCCACAGCCACTTGCCAGGGTGGTGAGCTGGTTGCTTGGTTTCCCAGTGCCCTAAGTTCCAACATGGTATGGACCTCTGGAGACATTGATGATTCTCACCCTGGGGTGGCCATGACTTGCTAGGCCACAGCCACTTACCAGGGCAGTGAACTGGTAGCTTGGTTTCCCAGTGCCCTAAGTTCCAACATGGTGCAGATCTCAGGAGATGTAGATGGTTCTTGCCCTGGGACAACCATGGCTTGCCAAGCCACAGCCACTTACCAGGGAGGTGAGCTGGTTGCTTGGTTTCTTAGTGCCTCCATTCCTGTCTTTATTCCTTTTTTTTTCCTTCCTCTTGACTGATTGTCCTGGCTAGTATTTCCAGAACTATATGGAATAAGAGTAGTGATAGTAGATATCCTCATCTTGTTCCTGATTTTAAAGTGAAAGCTTTCAGTTTTTGTCCATTTAATATAATGTTGTCTGTTGGTTTGTCATACATGGCCTTTATGAGATTGAGGTAGATATCATGTATTCCAAGTTTCTGAAGGGTTTTTGTCATGAACATGTGTTGGACTTTATCAAAAGCTTTTCTTGCATCTATTGAGATGATCATGTGGTTTTTGTTTTTGACTCTGTTGATGTGGTGTATTACATTTGTTGATTTACATATGTTAAACCATCCCTGCATTCCAGGAATGAATCCCACTTGGTCATGATGTATAATCTTCTCAATGATTTGGTACATTCTATTTGCCAGTATTTTATTGAGAATCTTTGCATCAATGTTCATTAGTGGGATTGGCCTATAGTTCTCCTTTTTGGTTTGATCATTCTCTGGTTTTGATATCAGAGTAATACTTGCCTCCAGGAACCATTTTGGTAGGATTGCTTCCTTTATAATTTCATTGAAGAGTTTAAGGAATATTGGCATCAAATCATCTCTAAATTTCTTGTAGAATTCATCTGTGAATCCATCGGGACCTGGGCTTTTTTTTTGTTGGTAAGTTTTAATTACAATTTCAATTTCAATAGTTGGTATTGGGTTATTCAAAATTGCTATATTTTCTTGGTTGAACTTTGGTAGTTCATATGTTTCTAGAAACCTGTCCATTTCCTCTTTGTTTTCCACCCTATGTGAATAGAGATTTTCAAAGTAGGTATTCATGATCTTTTGAATTTCCAAGTGTTCTGTGGGAATTTCCCCCTTTTTGGTCCTTATTGCATGAATTTTGGTTTTTTTCTTTCTTTTTTTTTTTTTGATAAGGTTAGCTAGGGGTTTGTTGATCTGTATATTCTCTCAAAAAAAAAACCAGCTTTCTGACCCATTTATTCTTTGTATTGTTTTTGTTTGTTTGTTTGTTTGTTTCAATTGCATTGATTTCTGCTCTAATCTTCACAATTTCCTCCCTTCTATGAGCTTTGGGTTTAATTTGCTCTTCTTTTTCCAGAAGCTTGAGAGGAAGCATTAGGTTGTTTATTTGTGCTCATTCTGTTTTCTTGATATGACAGTTTATTGCTATATATTTCCCTCTTAAGACTGCTTGCATTGCATCCCACAGATTACAGTATGTTGTTTCTATATATTCATTGAATTGTAGGTATTGTTTTATTTCTTCTTTAATTTCATCTGTAGCCCACTGGTTGTGCAAAAGGTTGTTATTTAATTTCCATGTATTTATGCAGGTTTTACAATTTCTTTTGCCATTAATTTCCAGTTTCACTGTGCTATGCTCAGATGATTAGTGCACATGGGATAATTTCAATAACTTTGCATTTACTTAAGAATGGGATAATATATGCTATATTTTGAAGAATGTCCCATGTGCAGCTTAGAAGACTGTATATTCTGATATGGTTGGGTGGAACACTGAGTGAACATCTACTAAGTCCAATTGCTCACAGTTATGATACAGTTCTATTGTTTATTAGCTGATCTATCTCTTTGTGACAGTGGGGTATTAAGATCACCTGTTATAACTGTGTTCTTGTGTACTTGGTTTTTCCTATCCATTAGTATTTGCCTTATACAGTTGGGTGCTCCTGTATTTGGTGGCTATATATTTATAATTGTAAGCTCTTCCTCTTGAATTTTTCCACTAATGAGTATGTAGTGACCTTCTTTACCTCTTTTAATCATTTTAGGTTTGAAGTTCACATTGTCTACAAATAGAATATTTACCCCTGCTTTTTTCTGGTGTCCTGTTGCATGGAGTACTGATTTCCCTCCTTTGACTTTTAATCTGAGTTTCCTTTTGGATCAGATGTGTTTCTTGTATACAGCATAATGTGGGATCATGTCTCTTGATTCATTCTGTCAATCTATTTTTTTTGATAGGTGAATTGAGGCCATTTACATTTATGGATATCACTGATATGTACTGGCTTGATTTTGCCATGTTATTTTCCAGTTGTTTGATTTCTGCTTTTCCCCTTATGTAATTGCTTGTTCTACCTGGTGGTTTCTTTCTGTTGTTGTTATGGGAAATTGTGGTCATTTTTATCTCTATCTAGTATGTCTTTCAATGCTCTTTCTAATGTTAGTTTGGTGGACATGAATTTATTCAGTTGTTCTTTGTCATGTAACTATCTTGTTTCTCCACTAAATTTGAATGAAATTTTTGCTGGGTACATCAGTCTAGGTTTAAAGTTGTTTTCTTTTAGGACTTGAAATACCTCACTCCAAGCTTGTCTTGACTTGAGGGTTTGTGCTGAAAAGTCTGCTGTGATTCTAATGGGCTTTACTTGATAAGTGAGTTGTGTCTTTTCTCTTACAGTTTTTAGTATTATGTTGCCATGCTGCATGTCTGGGATCTTAATTATTATATCTCTGGGTGTAGGTTTATATTAGTTGTGATTGTTTGGTGTTGTATAATCCTCACTTATCTGCATATCAGATTTTTTCACCATGTGTGAGAAAGTTTCTGTTATTCTGTGAATAGCTTACTTATGTCATTTGCATTGACTCCTGCATCTTCACTGATGCCTATTAATCTTATATTGTTTCTCTTGGCATCATCTTGAAGCTGCTGGATTGTCAGTTCATGCTGCTATGTTATTTTTTAAAGTTCTATCCTTTCATGATCACTAATTGTGATCCTGTCCACAAGGTCTGAAATTCTATCCTCAGCTTCATTTAAATGATTTTGCCAGCTTTCAATAGAATTTTTTGTTTCTTGAATGTCTCTTTGACTTTGTTTCATGAATTCTGCTTGTTTTCCATTCATTCAAGTATTCGATCAGTTTCCCATGCTCCTGTACTTTTTTTATCTATTTCTTTTCTTGTTGCACTGAGCAATTCCTTTACTAAGGTTATTTCTGTCTTTACCTGAGAGATTACTTCTAATTTGATTTCCTCTATAGCCTCATGGATTTGTTTTTTATTTCACCTCCTATCTTTTCAGAGATTTCCATTGTGTGACTTTTGAAGCCCTCTATTTCAGTGTCTTCTGTACTTGCTTCTGATGGTCTAGATGTTTGAGATTGCCTTTTTCTTTTTCATTTTGACACTTTCCCCTTTCAGGTTAATATTTGGTCTTTCAATCCCACTAGTTTCAACTGTTGGTGGTGTGCATCTTAAGGTCCTACTGTGAGGTTGATGTTTGTCCAGTTGCTAGGTCCCATAATGAAGAAGTATGCCAGTCATCTGCATTCCCCCTGCGGGACCTGTTGTATGAGTCCTATATTCTTCCTAGGGTGACAAGCCTCTGAGTATTGATATAAGTCAACCCTTAGTTCTTGCTGGTATTATGGCTTCAGATTGTTCAGAATCCCCAAATCTCCATTTGTAGTGCTTGTCTCAGCTGGGAACCAAATTTGCCTCTGGATGTCTCATAGGCCCTTTTAATTTTCTCCAGGCTGGGGGAGGCATAATTGACACACTACTCAACTTACCTGATATTCTATGTGTGGAGAAAGGCATCACTCACACTCTTGTCAAGCTCACTAATGGCCCACTTCTGGAAGGGGCTTGGCTATTGCTCCTGTTTATCAACTGAAGGTGGCAAACTCTATTCCTATTTTAGAGGCAATCTCACCTCACTGATGGAAGCCTGACTAGTTCTTCTGTTTGGATGAGGGCTTACTGAGTCTCCCCTCAATACAGCATGGTTAATACACTACAGTCCAAGGTCCTGGGAGGAGGAGTGGGAGCCTAAGATCAACAGCAGTACTAGGTCCAGGAGGTGGGAGGGGTTTCCTGACAGCACTGGTGGGAATGCAGGTGTGCATGCTGCTGGCTGAAGTTCCTGGGTCTTGAGGTGTGTGGCCAGAATAGCAGGGCTGTGGGAGAGGCCCTGGTCTGGCCCAACCCTGCACAAACTTGTGGCTAGAGTTTCTGGGTCCCAAGATGGTCAGCTTTGACACCAGGGGGTGTGAGAAGGGTTCAGGTTTGCCCTGGCCCTGTGTGTGCTGCTAGCTGGAGTTCCTGGATCCAGAGGTAGTCCCCCAGAGGGGGGCTCTGTTGTAATTTTAATGGGTTTATGTTAAATATGTGTCAGTTTTCTGAAACTATTGGTTCTATCTATCCAGGAAAAAAAGATATCTTTCTTATTCAATTTTTTAAAGAGAATAAAACAAAACAAAGCAAACCAAAACATATCAGAACAAAGTAGAGAAGAATGGAATAGTGCAAATAACACAGGATTTCAGAAAAAGACAGCAGGAAATCAACAATGGCTACCATATTGTCTCTTGCTTTCTTCAAAATAGTTGTCCATACCATCACTCAATACGTTAGTACACACCAAAATAGTATAAAACCAATCAAAACACAAGAATGAGAGCCTTAAGGGCTTTCAAGACCACACACTAAGAAATCAATAATGGCTACAATAATGTCTCTTGTTTTCTTCAAAAGAGCTGTCCATATCTTCATACATATTGGACTCAAATAACTGAAAACAGACTAAAATCAATCAAAACTAAGAATAAAGCAATTCCTGGCTTTTGAATCAAAATGACAGGAAATAACCAATCGCTATCATGGTGTCTCATTTTCTTCAGTGTAAGTTGTTCATACTGCTACACATACTAAAATCAATTCCTGTAAATGCTTTAGGTAAAGTTCTAGGCATATATAAGCATATACATGTACATCTATCCTTTCTGTATTAGAAGAAAAAACAAAACAACAAATAAATGTCTATATCCAAGAGCCCAAAACAATAACAATGAAGACTTTCAAAACAAGGAGGTAAGGACATAATTTTTGTTTTGCATAGTTATCTTCATAAGTATTATTTGGATTAACAGATACAGTCATGAAAAATTGACCTAATCCTACAGATGTTATCTGTTTTATTCCAAGAACTAATAGAATTAATAGTACAATTTGATTTCTCTTCCTTCTTTTCTTTTTCCATGAGTTATTTTTTTCCTCTTTGAGCAGTTTCTTACCCTTTCACAATATTTATTGAAGAATTTGAATCTTATTTCCTCTTTCAGATTCTTACACTAGGAAGACAATATGGTATTAACACATATGAGTTTGATTTATTTCAGTTATGTATGGTCCCAAGTCACATCCATTTACTTATAAAAGCCTCAGTGTGGTCTTTCTTTACAGCTGAGTAGTTTTCCATTGTGTAAAAGCACCACATTGCCGGAGTCCAGCTGTGGCAGGGCTAGGGTTTCCCAAAGGTGGTCAGGGAGTCGGCGATTGAGAGACAGAAAACACTGCACACCAGTCTGTGAGTGAATCTGAATCCGCCTTTATTTTTTAGAAGCTGGAATATATATTTGCCAACCCTGGCAACAACCCCCAGCCCCAAGCAGGAAACTCCCCAGGCCCAGGGCCAG